>PPHD01014404.1:0-16719 GCA_002909625.1 Bambusicola thoracicus
TTTATACAAACACAATTTTTTAAAAAAAAATTGAGAATGAAGTTCATGGGAAGACAAAACCTACAGTTTTTCTAGGTAAATGAGGAAATAAATGTCTCAGATACTAAGACACTGAACATCTGAAGTTGCAGCAGAATTTCCAGGTCACAGCCTGAACCAATGGTTGAGCACCAGGTGGGAAGGTGTGGCTAACCCAGGGAGCTCAGGTGCAAGCAATGCACCTGAGTGACCAGAAGGGGTGGAGCCTCGATCCACTCCTCCTCACTCTCATTCAAGGGTTAGCAGCTGAGGGAGCGGTATCTCTTTGGGTGGAGATGATGCTCCTCTTGAGATGGTGCTGGTTGTTGGAAGGCGTGAGCCAATTTTTCTTCTTTGTTACCTGCTATTGCTTAAATCAAAAACATGTTTTAAGTAGCTGATAAGGAATGATCTTACTGAACAGTTAAACAATCTGACAAAGATATTACAATACATATTCAAACTATTCTGTAATACATACCTTAAGGTGTTTGACAGAGTAATACTTAAAACCATATTCATGATCACATACGTTGCCAGCACCATTCTTCCAAAGGCAGGTTAAGTTTTGGTAAGGTTTAGAAGGACAGTAGGTAAGCTAAATACTGGCTTGGTTTCTTTCATAAATTTTATCTCCCAAGAGAGTAATTGCATCAGAAATAAAAGATGAAGACAACAGTAGCAACACCTATTATCAAATCAAGTGACAACTGTGGAGTCATTCACCACTTCCTGGCTTACCAACCCTTCTACTCATAGAACAATACTTTATTCATTTCTAAGGTAGGAAACAAGAGTGACCACAGACTAAACAGAAATCTAGTTTTGGAAGCAAACCAGTTGACTAGGCAAATAGCAGGTAAGGGTGTTCTCAGTGTCAGCCTTGCCAAAGCAAGGTGAAATATGCTTAGTAGTATCCACCCTTCCCCTATCCCCTTTTTCACTCTTGACTGCTCAGTCCCATGGATCTTTTCAACCTGTGTCATCAGCTTGCCATGCCATACCAACAGATATCTCAATTTCTAATGTAAGGAGTATAAAAATGCATTTTATTGTGCTTTCCCTCCCACATGCATTTGATTGCGGTCTTCACCAAATTTTAGTATGCATCTGACAGTGTTATGAATGCCTACAGTGAATGAGCATGTGCATCACCTCTTTTGTGAAGATAGTAAGGAAGCAGCTCCCTTCCCAGAATCCAGAGAAAATGTTTGTCACGTGTATGATGTGTCACAGAGGAAACTCTCTAAGTTCTAGATGCCTTCAGAAAATATCCTTTAGCCTCCTTTTTTTGGCATGCAGTATTCAATTCAAACAATTATCAAGCTGATGGTGAAGTCAGTTATTAGGAAGAAAATCAGAAGGAACCTGCCTATTTATTACGACTTCATATTTTCACTATGCAGCATGAGACAAGGAAACAGGCTGATGAAGTCACATATATGACATGCTGGTATGAAATTGAAATGTTTGTAGAGTGAAACTGCACATCATGCTTAAGGAAGAAAAATGTCAATTTTTAAACGAAAGGTTATAAAAGCTATTTAACACGAGAAATGAAAACTCAATTGTCAAAAAGTTGTAGTCAATGTAAACAATGTAGTTATGCACATCAGAAGTTCATGATATATTAAAGATTAGAAAGAAATATACTTCACTCTTATTCACTTGCCAAGTCTCATGCATTTGGCAAGGTTTCATAAGTGCTGGGATTCACTGTTTACCTACTGAAAGAAGCTGTGTTATTTGCTTGCATGCTTTTCCACTACATGCAATAAAAAGAGGCTTTAAAAAATTCAGGCTATAAAGATGTGACCTTTTATAAGCAATCAGATACAATTATGGTCAAAGGTTTTCCTGTGCAGAAGACACCTGAATGCTGAGAAGAGTTGCTCAAAATCAGTTTGAGGGTGCTTTTCAATGTTAACTTACAAAAAAGTAGTTCTAGTCAGTGCTTCTTTTGAAATCAAAATTAAAAGCTACAACTTACTTGTGCCTGAAAGCAGAGACGAAGGAGCAATACTGGCAGCTGTACTTGTCTTCCCGGGTAAACATGGCCAAAGCCAAATGACTCCTCTCGTGAGATCGCAGACCCTGCATAGACATCAAAACCCGGTCACACTGGCTGCAGTGGTAGCCCCCAGGCCTGGTTTCATCTTCCAAGGATGTTCCAGATTCAGCTTCTGCAAATTCCAGAATGCCAGGGTCTTTGGCTCCCTCAAAACCCTCCAAAGTTGTGTTTGAAGAATCTTCAGCTTCCTGCTAAAAAACACATACCACCCCAAAGCCATCAATTCTCTCTCCCTTCTGCTTCTCAGGCTTTCCCATGTGTTCATTTTAATACCTAGCTTTCCCACTACGTTGTTTTTCTAAATATATCCCTATTGCTGGCTTCCTGAAAAATGGGTCTACTCTTGGGGGGAAAATGTTCCATATATGTTGAAATAAAATTCTCCTGATAGTCAAATAATGCAAAGACACAAGAAACTGAAGCAACTTTCTCTCAATAGTCTTTAAATGAATCTTCTAGACTTGATCAGTGAAAACTTGCCAGGATATAGAGTAAGTTCACTTCAGCTGATTTTCATGTAGCTTTACAGTGTAGATACTCTACAAACAAATATCCTAGTCTGCTTTAATACGTAGCTGGCCATCAGCGTCAAATTCACAAGAAAGAAGCAGATTCTCTAAGATTGTAGAAATCTTCTTAAAAAATAAACGTATTTTCTTATTCACTTTCTTAACTCTCCTGTCCTTTCATTCCTCTAAACAAAGCATGTATTTTTGCAGCAACTTTAAAAGCCTTTAAGAGTATATGTATCATGTTCTTTTAGCCTTGGATTTCAGATTTTGTTCCCAGCTGCATACTATCTTTTTATTCAAAAGATGGCATTGATCCCACATTAAATTCATATGAGAAACAGGGAAGAGAGGAAATAGTCTGAAAGGAGGGAAGCCTCCCAGTCTGTCAATACTGTCAGGTAAAGTAAAGAAAGGGCAGTTGTAGGGCAAAGAAGGCTCTCCGCAGGGAGCGTGAACTAGGCCCTGAAGGATTCTGCTTCCTTACAAAACATAGCTGGTGTCATGAAAGAATCATCCTAAGTCAGGCACTGCAACCTGCAGCAGGAATCTTTACCAAACTGCAGCACAAGGAGAAGGAATACACAGCTACATCCTACACCTTTATTGTACTTGCTCTACCTCTGATGATATAGTAGAAATCAGACTGTGTAGCGCAGCCTATCCTTGGAGATGTTCTAGAGGACATCTTCTTCACAGGGAGAAAGGAACGACATGCTTACAGCTAATCACCTGAACGGTACCACTGGCCCAGCTGGCCATTTGAATGTTTTGTTTGGAGCCAGCAAGGAAATTTCCTGTGGAAAGGCATACCATAAGCAACTTCATCCATCTGAATGTGCACACTTACTCTTCTTTAAAAACAAAACAAAACGTAACAAAACGACTCTTTTGTGGCTTAACTAAGTAGAAAAGTAGCCCACAATAGCTGCGAGAAAGCCTCCTGCTCATAAACCAAGTCTTTCGGTCATCAACGACATCAACTCCTTTGTGGCTGAGAAGAAATGAGAATTAAATAGTCTTCATGCCCCTAGATCAAGAGTGGAAAAAAGTTAAAACATCTTAAAATAAACCACATGCACTGCAAGAATTCACTGTTAGATTAAAAAGTCACACTGAACTGAAATAACTGACTCAAAATCCGTTCAACTACACAAGAGCTCTCCACAGGTTTTCAATGAATCGTTAATTTTAAACAATGCAAAAAGTTGCAGTCACAGTTTTAAAATTCTCACCTTTACTGTAGCTGACACAGAAGAGACATTCCCATACTGGACATGTTTGCGGAGGTGATTACAAATAGCTCGAAGTGTTGGATGGACTTCCACGCAAAATTTGCACTTGTAACCAACCACTTTCCGCTCTTTAAGTTTTGAAACATCTTCCAGGTGTCCAAAAGCCTATGAGTACACAAGCACAGATCAATTCATACACTGAAGTGTGCTTTGCTATCTCATTTTAAGGAATACAGACTAGATTTTGCAGCTGGAGGGAAATTATGCTTGATGTACATGTCATGTTTTGAGAAACAGCAAGGTCAATTTTTGCTGATGTCTATTAATGTCTCCAGAATAAGAGGGCAGGACATCTGTGCAACAGAAACTTTCAGTTTCTGCTTAACAGCAGTACTCCAGAAGACTATGCAATTTGACCTGAAACTGTGCTCTTTCATGACACCTCTACTTCCCCCACAGCTGTGAGGATATTTTCTGCAGCAACTGTATTCCACACTGACGCAGAAGGAATGGAGCGCACGAGCAGGATAAAAGAGCTCAATTTGTTTTTCCGATTATGGGGCACTTGTCCAAAGCTTCAGTCATCAGACAGATTCCTGTCATATTAGTATTTAGTGGTTTATAAGAGAAAGTACTGGAAGAAACAAGATTGAGAAGTAAACTAAAGTGTTATTCAGTGGCACACTTTAAAACGGGTCTGGGACATCGTATAATGAATCTAGTACATGGCTGCCTTGCAACAAAGAACACGGAACTGTCAGATCCAGATGGCTTTCCAGAAGGGTAGGAGGAAGGAAAGATAAGGAGAATACTGAAGGAAGCAGTTAGTTAGAAGGCTCAGGGCCTCCTACGGAACGTAGGGAGGGGTGGAAGACCAAGGAAGGGATGAGGAAATTAAAACAGAATGTGTAATTGACTTATAGAGCTCAACTGGCAAGCTGAGTCATTCATTAGCCTGTGGTCATTTGGCTGTCAAAGAGAACATGCAAGTGGGCATTAGTAACAGGCAGCCTCGTGCGGTGCAGAAGGGTAGTGTTTTTGTTTTTCTCCCTCAGCAGGGAAGGGAGTACAGGAAAAGAGACCAGACACACAGATCCTTACCCTCTCTTGTTTGAAATCTGCAAAAGCACCATCTGCGCATTTCTGCTTGCTCAGAAGCTGCTTCCTCCTCTCCTGACGTTTGGCACGTTTCTGGAACTCCTCATTGTGACCATTCAAGTGTGCAGTCAGCTCTGCTGTGCTGTGCAATTTCATATCACAGTGCTTGCACTGGTAGACAGCATTCTGAGAGCGGGTGCCACTTCCCAATATGGTAAAGTCTCTCTTCAAATCCTTGCTGTGGTGGTCAGTGTAATGCATGCACAGCAGCTCTGCTGTGCTGAAGGACAGCTTGAAACATTTTATGCACCTGAAGGGAAGCCACTCAATTTCCTGAGCCTCACTCTCCACTTCAGGCTTCTCAAACTCATTCCTCTCCTCAGCTGGAGTCAGCTTTTCATGCTCATCAGCATACACGGCAGTGAAGTAACCCCCAAGCTTGCTTGCATGCTGCTTCTTCGGGAAAACACCGGGGTGACGTTTCATGTAGTGGGACACAATACCCTTTTTGCTGAAGGACTGGAAGGAACAAAGCGAGCATTTCTTCTTCTCTACAGCTCTCCTCAGTTCCTCACTTAACTGAGGAGTGTCATCTTTGGGAGGAGATGGAATGATCACTTTATTGGGTTTGTCGCTTACTGTCCTGGAGGCTGCTAAGCAATGAGTGTAGTAAGCATCAATGTCATGTCTTTTCTGGTAGTGTGCCGCAAGCCCTTTGCGAATAGGGTTGGTGTAGGAACACAAAGCACATTTGAAGAGGTTGTTCTTGCCCTCTGGTTGCGCCCGGACATTGTTATGTTTGATGCGGTAGTGCCTGGCTATCCCCTTCCGGGTAGAGCAAAAATATTTGCAGAGCTGACACCGGAAAACTGTGTGAGACACTAAATGAGAACTGGAGAAATGAGGCGCTGCAACAGAGATTTCTCCAACATCCTCAGCAGCAATTTCAGGAGAGGCCTTGATTTCAGTCACCATGTCTGGCTCCAGGGAAGCGGATACTTTTGGTGGTGACTGGGCAAAAACATCAAATTCAGGCTGATTGTGGTATTTCTCATAGTGAATTTTGAGCTTCTCCAGAGTACCATGAGTATAAGGGCACAGTTTGCATCGATAAGCACCATAGCCTTGCTTGAAAATCCTACTCGTCTCTTCCACATCATTCTGAGCAATATCAGTTGACTGCTCCACATCATGCACAAAGTCTTCAGCAGTGACCTTAATTGACGGGTGCCGCTTCTGGTAGTGTGTGAGAACGCCATGAATGCGTGTGTTAATGTATGGGCAGTGTCTACACTTGTACACGGCCCCTGGATTAATGTCTATATCCTGAGCAAAGTCTGCAGCTTTCACTTTCATGCCAGGATGTTTTTTGCCATAATGTGTCAGAAGTCCATGCAAATTGTTGTACTCAGACTGGCAAACTGTACACTGATAAGGAGTAGAGGAGATGGCGGGGTTTGCAGAAGCCAGCTGAACAGTTTTTTCCTGGGAAAGGCTGGGATCCTCTGTACACTCTGGTTCCTGGTCCATTTGTGAGGTTGTTATCTGGTCTTCAGAATCCATCCTGACCCCAGCTTCATCAGGCTGTGTGCCAGACTTCTCAGCAGCATCCTTCTCCTTGATGATATCCAACAGCACAGATTCATCCCCATTCATGGCCCAAGGGTGAAAAGCTTGGTAGTGATTAGTAATATCCCAAATGGAAGATGCTTCAAAAATGCAGTCTCTGCATTTATAGGTCTTTGCTTCTGCGGGCAACACTAGGGCAGGAGGGGAAGGATCAGGACCTGCCCAGAGTTTAGTTGCCATGTAAGTATAGTCTACATAATGCTCAGGATGTCTCCTTTGGTAATGCACAAGCAAACCACTTGGTTCTGTGTGTGAATAAATGCACCACTCACAGTGATAACCAGCCTCTATCAAACCATCCAAAAATGCCCATCTCAGAATAGATGTAACAGTGGCCTTCAGATTTGGGTGATCTTTCTTAATATGCTTCCTCAATGCATAGAAGTAAGGTGATGTGTAGCTGCACTGCCTGCACTTGAGGGCTCTCAGCTTGGACTTGTCCCGTTCAGTGCTAGAGGTGTGAGCAGACACGCTGCCAGATGATTTCTTCTGGCTGCGATCGCAAAGGCTTCTAATGGTGGCTGTATGCTGTCTGATCACATCTGCATTAGCTTTGAAGTCACGATGCTTCTTTTGATAATGAATGAGCACTCCTTTCACGGTTCGGTTTCCATAATCACAGTGTTGGCAGAAAAACATTTCATTCTCGGGAGGATTCACAGAGGTCTCGGAACCACCTCGGCTCAACTGTTGCATTGACACTGGTGGCCTTTGTATACCAGGTGGCAGCTCACCAGCCCTCATCATTGCTGCAGTGGGAGGTGCCTGTCTGATATATTTGGCAGTGACCTTTATCTCCGGGTGCCTTTTCTGGTAGTGGACAAGCACTCCCACAACTGAGCGGTTGCTGTATGAACAGTGTTTGCAGTAGTAGAGTTCAGTAGCAAGGTCTGGGGGTGGTGGTGGGGGAGGCGGAGAAGCCAAGTTGGGCAATTTTGGGGAGACGGGTGTTCCCATCTCAAAAGACATCTGTGCCAGGGCAGAACCCCTGTCAACAGAAACTACACGCATGGTCTTCTGAATTCTGAAATATGATGCTTTTTCTTCGGGGTGCTTTTTCTGGTAATGAACCAAAACTGAATGCATATTAGGGCTTGCAAATGAACACACATCACAGTCATAAACGACCACACTATTGACTGAAGGTTCCTTCTGATTTTCACATTCAGGGCTAAAACTCTTGGCAGCACTTTTGTTAAAGCCAGCTGGCACACCAGCCCCGCGAGCCACAGGAGTAGAGGTTGCCATAGTTTTTGGAGCAGAATTCAAGATCTCTCTTAGTGTTTGAGACTCTGTGTTTAGTCCTTCTTGCTGCTCAACAACGTAACTTGAAAATATCATTGCATTGTTAATTTTCACTGTTGGATGCATTCTTTGGTAATGTGGCATCAGGCTTCTAACATTTGGGCTTGTGTAAGAGCAGAAGCGACAGCGGTAGATCAAATCAGAATGATCAAAGTTCAGAACATTCATAGCTTCAGGATGATGCTCTCCATAATGCTGCTGCAAGTCTTCAAAGTTTGTGTAGTCAATATAGCACTCAAGACATCGGTATACTGCACTATGATCATTGGGATCCAAAATATACCTAAAGCTGAATTTAATATAGGGATGCATTCGCTGGTAGTGGGTGCTAACACTCCGGGCAGATTTGTTGCTGAAATCACAGTGTTTACAATAGTAAAGCCTGCCAGAATCACTGAACTCTGCATTCTCGTTGTTCTGATCAGTACCATACATGTTTGACTGGCCCCCCAGAACAGAGGCGTTAGGGCTCTGATGTTCCTTCATGCTGACGGAAGAATAATAATCTTCCTCATCTTCTGATAGAGTGAGCTCAATCTCTGCTCCATTGGCAGAATTGTAGTCATGCTGCAAGCTTCTGAAGTTTGTCTCCTTCTGGGAATCATTAGCCTCTCTTCCCCACATTTGCTGTGGAGCGTAAGAACTGGAAACTTCTATCATTGGTTCTGTTTGCTCTTCTTCTCTGTCTAACTCCACTTCTATCTCCACCTCATTGTCTTCCTCCTCTTCCTCATCATCCTCTACATTGATCACAGCATCTTCTTGCTGTTTGTTTTGGCTGATTTTGCTCTGCAGATTACTCGCTATTTCATCAATTCTAGTTCTCTTTTTCACTGGTGAGAGATCTAAAGGGAAATCATTTGACACCTTCCGAGGGGCCTTTGCAACAAAATTATTTTTAGATGAGAGGCCAAGGATCGAGGTCTGGCTCTTTTTCACTGTGCTGGCAGAAGTGTGAGCATCTGCCTCACTCTCTTGTGGTGCACTGGATGGTGGTCCATCGTATTTTGGCAAGTTGTCACAGAATGAGTGCTTGTGCTGCTGATGAACTCTGAGGCCTTTCAAGGTCGTGGTGGAATAGTTGCACATTGTGCACTTGTATGGATGCTGTGAGTGGGGCTGGGGTGATTGCTGTTGTTGCTGTTGCTGCTGCTGCTGCACTGGTTCCATCATCCCAGCAGACTTCCTACCATTTATATTTCCACTTTCATATGACACTGTGCTGTCATTCAAAGAAGAGGCAATGCTTTCAGCCTGAGAATTCACAGTGTCCCAGTCTGATGTTGCACCTGTATGGCATTGCTTGTGGGCACCAAGTTTTAATGAACTCTTACAAGTAAAAGGGCATTCATCACACTTGTACACAGCTGTCTTCCCAGACAGGTGGATGTTTTCAATGTGACGGGAAATGCTTCGGCGGTGCATCGTCAGGAAAGGGCAAAAAGGACACTGGAACCTGTTCATATACCTTCTGAAGGGAATTCCCTTTGTCTCCAATAGTTTGTTGCCATCGGATCCCATCAGCTGCTCTGCGGACATTCCTGTGGTCTGGTGATCCATGGAGTTCAAGCCATTCTCGCTGTCCATTTCATTTAGCTCTTCATCTGAGCTGGAGTCATTTAGCATACTGTTTGTTTCCAGGTCAGCAGAAGAATTTGTCATATCAGCAATTCCATAGCGGGATCTGTCAGACAAATTAACTATGCTCGAGTTGTGAGGTGACTTAGGCTTCATTTGAGGGTAAGACACAGAAGAAAACTTGGAAGATGTAGAAGAGTTGGGCCTGATAAGGGAATTGCCCATAGAGCTCCTGAAGTTTGAGACATTAGCATTCGACATCTCACGTCCTGTTGTATTCATGGAAATATAATTAGAGTTTGGGGAGGCATTCTGGGCACTCTTATTCTGTACATCAGGTGCACTGGTTCCTTCTTGTTGCTGCCTCAGGCTTGACAGTATTTTCACCATGCTGCGGTGCTTCTTCATCATGTGGTCACACCAGCGCTCCCTTCGTGGTGTCTGGTAGCTGCACCATTCACAGCAAAAGTTGCCCCTAGACTTTGTCAGGGGCTTGACCATGGACTCCAAAATGCTCCGCTCCACCACCTCTGCAGGCAGCTCCTTGCAGGGTTCCTGCACTGGCACAGAAGCAGATGTCGATTCAGATATAGCAGTGGAAGCTGCAGGGGGAGTTGAACTCTCTTTCAGGTTGTTTTTGTGATACATTTTCTGGTGCTTAATAATCCTTGCACGCCTGGGTGACTTGTAGGTGCAGAACTGGCAACTGAAAACTTTGCCAAACCCTTCATGCATCATGATGTTGTAATTTAAGGAACTAGCGGAAGGTGGCCCCACTGAGCTCCCCCCAGCCTGTGCTCCATGAACCTTGCGTGTGTGCTCTATAAGGAGGTTTTTGGAACGGAAGTAACGCACACAGAACTTGCACTGGAAAAATTTGTTGGTTGGTTTAGGATTTGGAGCCATATGCTGACCATAGAAAGTCTGGCTCTGACTATAGTAACTTCCAGTCCCCATCTGACTTGTTGCATTTTGCCCTAAAATGAGAATCAAGGTGAATATATAAATAAATAAATAAAAAATACAGAGGCTTTTTCTCCACCCACCCTGTATGCTTAAGAATAGAACTGCACCCTGTACAGCTAATAATCACACCAGGATTCTCTCACTGACTTATGGTGAGGTCTATGTATCTGGCAATGTTCAGAAAAATGACCACTGCACATAACATGTACATGTATATGATACTGTGTGCAGTCTGGGATAGGCCATTTCCAAAATCATTTTTTATGGGGGGGGGAAAATCTAGTATACTAACAAAATTGAAAACTCTGAGAAGCTTCATGGTGATGAAGAACAGTGAAAAGCTGATGAACAAAAGCATTTTGAAGCAACAGATGAAAAACAGCTACGAAATAAAACCATCCTCCATATTTGTACTTACAGAAAAGGCTGTGGCCAGAACCAATACAGCTGAAGCTAACACACCCACTTTGTTACCACAGCAATAAGGATAATGTCATTTTTACAGTCAAGTTAAAAGTGTTAGCTAATATATACTGACGTAAGCCACATGTGAAATAGGTTAGAGTTGAGATTTACCTGCTATTTCATCTGCAATTGTAAATTCATCCTTTACAGAAGAAAATTCAACTTCAGTCTGGTTGCTAGCATTCATGGAACCAGACCTTGGCTGGCTAGGACTTTCCTCAGAGACATCAGTTGGCTGCAGGAAAGCAGTGTGAACATCCTGGATGTGAGCTTTTAGGTCTTCATAAGATGGAGCTCGAAAATCACAGCCATCACACTGCAGCACCTCCATGGTTCAAGGATGAGCTTTTACATGAGAAAATTCTGCAGGAAAGAGGACGTGGAGAAGAAAGGTTTTATGGTAATGCCATTTAAAGGAATTCTAAGAATAGGTAAGGTCATGTTAGTAAAGACAGCCGCTTCCAGTGATTCCATAACTACTGCAGTGTAAAACTCAATCTGTATTTACTACAAGAGCAATCAGTTTGGATTCACAAGAAGTCTTACCTAGGTAGCTTACAAGTTGCTGACTAAACACTACAGTCAACTTTCTGACAAATAACTGTTGATTCAATGGACTTTGCCCCCTTAGCTTTCCCATTACACTGGACAGAGCAACTGTTCAGAAGTCTGTCTTGTTCAAAGACCAGAAACCGTATACTACAGAAAAAGCAAATAACTCTTCAACAATCACACATTCAAAATTACACTCAGAAAACAGTGGCTTCTGCATCTGTATATCCCACTCTAAAACATCTTGGAAGGTGAAAAGCACCATCTGCTTTACTATCAAGAGTTTAAAAGCCTCCACAGGAAGAAAACTGCCTTTCTGCTCAACATTTTGATAGTACTGATGTTGGTAGAAAATCTAGACATAACAGCAAGGCAAGATACAGCTATTTTGTGAACTCAAGGTAGAATGGTTTGTTCTGCCTTACCTCCACGAAGACTTTGTAAGACATGTCAGGGGATTTCATAAATGTATATAGATATCTAATGAGTGAGAGTCAAGTGGATAGAGCCAGGTTCTTTTCAGTGGCGTTCAGTGACAGGACAAGAGGTAATGGGTAGAAACTGGAACACGGGATGTTCCAATTTGAACATGAGCAGAAACTTTTGCTTTGAGGGTGACAGAGCACTGGAATGAGCTGCCCAGGGGAGCTGTGGAGTCTCCTTCCTTGTAGACATTCAAGACCCATCTGGACACTTTCCTGCGTAATTTACTGCAGGGAACCTGCTTTAGCAGAGGGTTTGACTCAATGATCTCCAGAGGTCCTTTCCAACCCCTACCATTTTGTGATCTCTACTCTTCGTTAAAATGTTTACTGATTCATTTGAGCATATTCTGGAGACATCATCTTTGTGAGATATTTGAGAAAAAGTCAGGACTGGAGGAAGACAGGGAAGGCGAAGGGAATAGGAACATTGCTGAAGTACAGTGGAAACATGTAACAAAGACTTAGCTCAGAAACACTATGGCTTCCTTGATTTATCCATACGCCATGGGAAACTTATAGTACCAAGTAACATAAGCCATGGCAACATGAAGTACAGAGGTTTAGCTTGTAAACCAATTAATCCTGTGTCAAGAGTTCTATACTTAAGCACTGCTGTGAGAGTGAGGAAACACAGAACACAAGCAACACAAAAGCCTTAGACTCTCCTACTTCATGCAATATTTAGGCCCCAGAGCAACTGGTGTCTAAAGACTCCAATGTTAGCAAAATAATTACTTCTTAAGTTTCCACATGCTCTGCTGGGCTAGGGATAATCTGGTCATTCCAGAGGTCCAAGATGCAAGAGCAGCCCAAAACACTAAAAATTCCACATGTCTACTGCATGATGAGTACAGAGCTACTTCTACAGTGAGAAGGCTCCAAAACATTAATGTACTGAAATAAGAGAGGATATTGCATCAGGATTTTATATGAAAGAATGCTTCTTCTGATAGCCTGCTAAAATAAACTTCTAGTAAGTCAAATTCTGGACAGTCTGAGCACACAGCCTCTCCACATATTTACCTACGGTACTTTGCAGGCTGCACTGTATTCCTTCCCTCTCCACCCCCCTCCCTCCCACCACCAATAAAGAAAATGAACGCTGTACCAGCTTCTTTTCGGCTAACAAAGTTACAATAATCGAGATACTAGAGTCTTTATGTGCAAGCACCAGACCAAATTGTGTGGAAGAGGTTGCTATCTGCTCTGGATCAAATTACAGCAGTGAGTGAAGCCCCACCCCACGTCTCCTTTAGCACAGTCCATTAGACCTGAAAACAAATTTTTCCATGGAGCAGACGACTCCTGCATTTAGAGCACTTCACAGAAAAGCAGATCATCCAGTTTTCACTACCCATCCCCCCAAGCTTAGTCCTTTCATCTCAGCCAAACAAGCCACAGCTCTGCTGAATGTGTTTATCACACTTTCAAGAGATATGAGCCCCTGCGTCACTGAAGCTTTAAGACTCACTAAGCTGCCCTAGTCCTCTGAGCTTTGGGAGCAGCCATTTTAGCTCAGACAACTCCAGCACTGAGAGGCTCATAGCTTCTCGCCCGTGCACAACATGGCCTCACTTATCTCAGCTTCATCTCAAGCACACCAGGTTTGTTTTTTTTTTTTTCTTTTTTTTTCCCTTTTTCCTCCTCTTCCTTGAGTGATGCTTGAAAAATCAGCATCCCCAAGACACAGCTGCACTTCTCCTGCATGCCCTTGCACCCCAAGCCACGTCACTGCTGTCCCCCTGCACTGCCCAAGCAGCACCTTCTCTCCCTGAGCAGACCGCCAGCAAGTATCTCCCAGGGTTGGTTCCCTGTCCCATGGATGACAGATGTCACGGTTCAATCCAAAAACACGGCATTACAGCATCAAGACTCTGGTCCAAGCTGTCCTACAGGCAGAGGCAAGTCAGAGCCGAGCCTCCCAGCAGAAGGACTCGGGGGGGGGAGGGGGGGCGGGGGGGAGCGAGGCGGACGGAGGGCCTCCAGCCCCTGGGGAGCCCTCCTGCTCGGCGTAGAAGACACACCACCCCACTCCCCTGCCAGATTCCAAAGTCTAATGACCTTTGTTAATCACCAGCCAGCCCGTCTGCATCAGCAAACCCTGCCAGCAGACACACCCTTCAACACAAAGGCTGTAGCTATGCCTTTTAAGAGAGGTTCTCTGAAAGCTCCATTGTGTGGAAGAGAGGAAAAACAACACACACACACAAATCTCTCTTCCCCCCCCCTTTCCCAGCCCCCGAAAAACTTCAGACCCTTTAGAAACACCATCACAAAGCGCTTTCAGCTCCGTGTCTCTTTTGGAAACTTCAGGACAGCTTACAAAATGGAAAACCAGGAGAGCAAACCTGAAGTTCTGAAAAATAGAATGCTGGGAGCTTCAAGAGATAAAAAAAACATCACCATTCCACCACCAGCAGCCACAATTCTTTCATACGCTGACGCTTGGAGAAGGTATCCTCAAGGATGCTTGCTTTTGTCTAGACAATCTTAGATCAACAACAGTACCTTTCTGGTACAAATCAGAAGGAGCAGTTGAGAAATCACTAATAGCTGCTGATTAAAATCTAATGAGGACTTTCTAATGGGTTCTAGCTTGTAATGTCTGCAGGAGCTATCTCACAAAGGTAGCACCAAGTCATAGACAAGGTTAATCTCACTGTGGCTACGAGGAACAAATATCAGGTAAAGCTCCATGGATTGCTATATTTTTTTTTTTACTGGATATTGTCCTGAAAGCAAGATGAACCAATTTGTTGAGGAATTCTGCCCTACCGTTTCCACATTTTTCTTTAAAATTTGAGCATTTCACAAAGATGAAGAAAATCAGGAGCTGCCAGTTTGAGCTCATATATCAAAAGAAACTGAAACACAATGTGTCTTTCTTCTTCACTGTCTACATGGTACACGGAACAGAAAGATCCACCTACCCACCAGGGAAGAGCATTGTCGGAGCAGATGTTAATACACTGGGAAGATGTACAACCCAAGCAAAAGAGATAAAGCAAGATTTGCATATTTTTCAGTCATTACTGGCTAAAACAATATTTTCCATACATCAAGCAACACTACCTTCTGTATTTCATTTGCTTAATACAACCTACATTCCATAATCCCTTAAATTTTCACATAGCACCATTTAAAAATAAATAAATAAGGGGGAATGAAGGTGTGGGTGAGAAGGGAGTTACCAAAACTATTAGCTCAAAAGCAGAACAGGAAGCCTGGAAAGAAAACAAACAATCTGAACAACAACAAACAAACACAACCACCATGAAATGAATCCATAAATCATACAATCCCTCTAACGTATTCACAGCCAATCTCTTGAGACCACATTGCCCAAAGATAATGTGATTTCTAAAATACTCTTACTAACGTGATGCTAACCTCACCGGATTATTAAAATGCCATTGTCTGACTTAATTTGCATTTAGAACCTCTTGATAAAATATATGGCTTTAATGTTTAATGTGTAGAAGAGGTATACTCATTTCCCTTAGGAGCAAAAAGCTCCCAAAACATTGAGTGATAGAGATTCTGAAAGTCATGTTGTTTTGAAGACCAAAGTTGAGGTGTCAAATGGTTTTCGACATCCTTCTCTACGCTCCTAAACATGTGAGGAGAACATCAGAGGCAGTTGTATTAGATTTCTAGGTTTTTGAAAATCCAAAACAAAAGATAATTGTGCTTGTTGAACAGCAGTCATTACAGAATTTGGCAGCAGCCAAAGTAGTACAAATCATTGTGTTTAAGTTTGGTTTTAAAGCTTCAAAATACAAAGTTAATTGTGAAGCCTAAGGCGCTGACCTCAAAATTGAGCTTCTGTGGTTGACTACCCACCCGTTGTATTTTGGGAAGGAGTCAGCAGTACTTCTAGAAGTTAAGGATATGCACATGCACAACCACAACTGAAAAGGTCACTTAGACCACACACGCTGTGTGAATCCAGCTCAGTATCGGTAACACTGCATTTAAAATAATCACCAGAATTCCAAGCTTTCCTACAGACAGATGATCAGACACCTCTTCATCCCTGCCTCGTACAGGCACGTTGCACAGTCTTCACTTATTGCTGAAGTGCAGCTGAAATGCAGCAATCCTGACACTACTCACATGGCTACAGAAGCAGGAACACCGCCAAGTCTGCTTTCACCTGACAGGGCTCCCGGGGAGGCACAGCATGTGTCAGGGCCCTGAAGGCACCCACTAGCTTTGCTGCCCAGCACTCTGGGCCCCTGCCAGGCTCTCCGTGTACTAGAAACCCCGTTCCAGCCCCACTGAGGTCTTTATCGCCCCACCCAAGGCACAGGATTGCCTGTTAGGTCCCCAGTCATGTCCGTGGGTTGTGGGGCTGGTCTACAGCCGTAGCCCTGTCCCCAAGGAGATGCCCCAGTATCTAGACCCTGTGCTGTGGCTTGGGGGAGTCCCATTTGCCCCTGTTTTATCAATGTCTGAACAAAGCACACTCATCAAGATTAGAGTTACACATCACACTGAACTCACTGGAAACTTCACTGTTCATCTTATCTCTTTTTTTTTTTTTTTTTTTCTTTTTGTTGTTGGAAACTAAGCCACCAGAAAGGAACTACCAAAACACTACAGAAATGTGACTCATGAGCAGCTCACCAGAGACCAAAGCTGTGGAGAAATCCCATGGCTAGCGCCACAGGCCAGGCATTCCTACTTCCTGCAGAGGCGTGGATTTCAGAGTTGTGAAGATTCTTGGTCCTCTGATGTTTGGCATTGGAGTCACTCGTCCAAACTCATATACTCTGAACTTAAATACTGTTTCTTTTCCTTTTTTT
>PPHD01014406.1:0-16718 GCA_002909625.1 Bambusicola thoracicus
ATGATCAAGATGGTGCATTTAAACCACAGAGTTCGGTGTAATCTGTGAATTATCTACTGTATCCCATGGTTTGGGCATCAGTTTCTTGGCAACCAGAACCAAAACAAACTTGCAGATCAAACAGAGGCAAGATCTTAAAAATAGAGCATATTTCTGTTCTCAAGGACAAGGCAAGCACATGCATTTAGTTTTCAGAACAGAGAAGCTACTTCAATGATCCAAACAACTCTTTAGACAGTTACAAAATGAGGCCAAAACACAGAGGAATAAAGATGTGATTGACATCTTATTTCAATCAATCATTTTAGTATCTTCCCTCATTGCTGGGGACCAAGGATTCCAACTCATTGCTCAAGAATTTCACTTAATCACAAAGCCCCTAAGGATTTCATGGAAAAGCTGAGGAAAAAATTCTATTTTCTGTGTTTACATAAAGTTACTGTAAGAATGTATATCCTTCAGTGAATAAAATACTTACAGCGGGAACTCAAAAGTGTTTCATTACTCAGGAAATTAAAAGCAGGAATGACTGCATGGCCCTTTCCAGTGACATTTACAATTTCTTCCTCATTATCTAGGACTTGCAGCTTAATGAACACATCTGATTTAGAGGTTTGTACCTGCACTGTAGCAATATGTGAAGCTGTGACTTTTACTGAATACCTAAAGAAGAAAAAAAATACAGCAGTATAACCAACAATATCAGATCTTTCTTTTTCTAGGGAAGGATCTAAGCATTGTGCTGACATGGAGAAAAACACTTAAAACTGAGTTTTTAGCTCACTGTTTTCTTGCAGTCCTTTACTGAAGTTCAGTGCAGTGAATCCATGATTAAAGTAAACATGGGCAGCTGCAAAAAAGTGGTGATATTGCAATTTCTTTTCCACTGTCTTATCAGATGTCTATATTTATATTATTACTACTGCTGTAATACAATTTGTTGGAAAAAAAAATGGTTAGCTACATGAGGGAACTGTTTCAATGAAAAAGTAATCCAGTAAAAAAAAAAGAAATATGTAATTAATTAAAATTAGACAAAGTAAATAATCACATTCTGATTGAATATGTTCTTCTAGAACAATCCGAATGCTCAAATAAAATCAGTTGAAAAATATATGAAGTTCTATGCCTCCTCCCCACTTGTAAAATTCCAGTTTTAATGCATGTTTCATCTTCAAAAGTAAGATGGAATTTCAGCCATTGATATATGGGTAACATTGAGCCTAGAGGAATGCAGTTTACTGTTACTAGAATTTTGAAACTATGGCCTGTGTATTTCACAACTGTTCTTCATTAAGCAGTAGTAGCATTCCAAAAAAAAAAAACACACACACACACACAAAAACACTTATGTAACACAAAAGCCCGTATCAAATATCTATTGCTAAAAAAAATGGAGATGTTTACTTAAACACCTTCCCCTCCTAAGAAAGAGGAAAGAACATAATTTGCTGTAGTGGATATAAAAAGCAGAATTTAATTATTGTTCTCTCAATATTTACCTGAACATTACACATTTGTCATTGGGTACGTAATACTCTTTAATTTCTTTAGTAGAATAGATGTTATTTACAGCCTCACGAGAGAGGAATGGGAGTGGACTATGAGAACTGATGAGTCGGAGCCTCCATCTTCCAGCTGCCAAAGACTGGTCACCAGTACGTGCTTCAGCCATAAACGTGTATCCTTTCTGAAGAGAAAACAAGACATTTTTATGTAGAAATAATACTTCCTAGTCCTGGAAATGCAGCTTACTATAGTACCAGTTGAAGGTAAAACTCAGTAAGTATTGAAAAGGCAAATCATAGATGTAAGCTAGAAAACTAAATCAGAAATAGTAAGGCTGGAGTCAAAAACTGCCTAATGACAATTGAGAAGAAATAGAAAGTAGTACATGATAATAAAAAAGAATAGTCAGTGAAGCTGGTGAAAGAATAAGTGAGATTAAAAAAAAAAAGATATGTATATAAATGACGGTACAAATTCCTGTGAGCAACACATAGAAGCCTTTGCGGACATTATAGTTAAAATTTTAAACTAAATATTTAAATATTTAAACTAGAAATTATTTTAAGTAACATACAATATAAAGAACAAGAATTAAATAAATAAATAATTAAAGGTGAAGTACCGTAAGAAAAACCAAACCAAACATCTAACAGAGCAGAAGATTCTGGTCCAGCATCAACAAGCTTGGTACAATTAATTTCCAAATGATTGAATCAGTATTATCTATTGATTTTGAATGAAAAGGAGAAAAAAAAAAGTAGATTATGCTATTGATAAGAGCATTCTTTAATCTTCTTGAAATCTTAATTTTTTTGTTTCTCTCCCTGCTGAATTTAAAGGTTCTTAACGTTACATTCTAACTCCTCAGTTGTCTGTATTTTCCAGCTTTCTTGAACTATTTAAACAATTAGGACAGGTTTGGGATCTTTCTGTTACATTTTTTCCTCCATTATAACCACGCGAAATGGCTCAAATCATTTCAGGCTGCTTTGAAGAACAATAACTATTTTTTCCCTCTGAACTAACTACTTTAGTAGGTCACCTGCTGTCTGAATCAATTTCCAATGTAGTCAGGTAGAAGCAACATTCATACTCAAATGGAATAAAATGACAGGTAACTCGAATACTTGAATGTCCACCCTACATGACATTTCCCAACTGCTATTTCTTGGCATTACAAAGATCTTCCTTAATTTGCTTGGACTTGGTAACATCACCCCTTTTCTAATCATCAATGAAGAGGGCTGTGTTTTCTTCTCATACTGGAACTTCTGAGAGACTATTGATAAACAGTGTTCCACACAAGCTTGTCAAATTCATAATGACTGGCCCTTCTCTTTCCTTCAGAATATTAACCGTACAAACAAAAAAAAAGTGTAAGACTTTCCCCTCTGTCACGTGGGGAAGAGTAGAACCAGAAAAAAAGAAAGAAGAAAAAGTTATTTGGGGGAAAAGAATTAAGAATACTGAGTTCCTTTCAGCAATAAAATGAAGTGAGCTCCATCGAGAAAAAGTATTATTCCATTAATTTGTGACTCTTTTGTGTACTGAAAGGTTAATGTTTTTATTGCCATATTGATAAGAATTTGACATTTCAGGTTCTATGGAAAAAAAATGTTACAGATTCTTCAGAGAAAAAACATTCCCTACAGTTTTCAAAAGGAGAATTACTTAGAATGGCTAAACTGTATGCTTATGCATGCACACCAAGCACATGAAATAAACATGCTTTCAAGTGTTAGTGCACATGAAAATTGCACAATAATTTTAGAATTGTAAATACTTTTAACTCCAAAGATGACTACAGCTGAAGATGAGAATACTAATATTTTGGCAATAAACGTGCACAAGATGTTTAGCAAACAGTAGCTGTCCTCATGTATACTAAAGCAAAATTAGATAAACATGAAATAAAAACATGAAAATTTCTTCATTCACTGATAAACCAGATGAAAATCTCTCTTCATGCTGGAGGTAGTGGGAAACTGCATGTGAATACAGCTTGCTGCACGGAGATTTAGAGATCGGATTCAATCTAGGGTTAAATTAATAACACTCCGGCATTTAATAATTTCATTGCAAGACATTAAATATCAGTATATTAATCTTATTTAAAGTTTTCTAAGAGTCCAGCACACAGCTAGAGAACTGCGTGGTAGACAAAACCTTGGCATGAGCCAGTACTGTACACTTGTAGTCTGGAGGGCCAACTGTATCCTGGGCTGCAACAAAAGAGCAGTGGCCAGTAGAGCAAGGACTGTCCCCTTCTTCTCTGTCCTTGTGAGGACCCGTCTGGAGTACTGCATTCAAGCATGGGGTCCCCAGCACAAGAAAGACTTGTTGGAGTAGGTCCAGAGATGGGTCATAGAGGTGTTCACAGGGTCCCTGCGTGTTGCTCAGCTGATGCTTGAGAAATGCTTGTCTGTCATTTTCTACCATCTGTTAAAAAAACTTGTGTATAAGGTAGTAAAAGGAAAAAAAAAGTATATAGCAGCAGTATATTTAAAAGAAAAAAGAGAGAGAGAATCTGGAAGAAAGAAACTAGCAACTTGCATTGCATTTTTTATCTAGACTGTAATATCTGCAGAAAGCAGACACAAAGACATTATTGCTAGTCTGCAGATTTTATCCCTATTTTAATATTCATTTCTGAATGATTGAAGGCATTCCTAGAGTGACTCTGTAGCAGAACAGCAATATCTACTGATAAAATTTACTTTTTGTCTGTTTAATCTGCTGATTCTTAGTTTTGCAGAACAACTAACTGCTAGATTTATTCAAAAGGAAAAACAACTTGTTTTATATTAATATACACATTTAGGAATTCAGGCATACCATATTTTCTTGTTTCATTATTGACATTTCATATGAAATACTGTTAAAAGAAAAGTAACAATCAGATTAAAATAACCACTGTATGCAATTGCCACGAAGCAGAATAATTGTCTTGTCAAATCATCAGTCAAGTTTTCAATTGTGTTGTAAGTCCACTGAAACATTAAAGGACCATTTGCAAATAGGAAGGTAAATTGTTTGGCAGAGGTCCATGGTTTTATTGAAAAACTCAGTAGCAGAGATTATGTAATAAAACAAGTAGAAAAATACAGCATACACGTACAATTCTGTTTTAATACTCTTAAATCAAAATCACTCTTTACTAATATTAACCATATTTTATAATGTTAAATATAAAATCATAGGCTTAGAGAGAAATATATCTGCAATAATAATTATGGTGGAGAGGTCTTTAATAAAGAAAAAATAACAATAGTAACTTAGTTTATGACAGAATCACTGGAGCTATTACATGGTGTATCCACACAATAATAATAAGTAGGTGGGGTAGGGCATTCCGAAACGAGCATTTCCAATATTAAAGCCATAGTACTGCACAAAGGTTGGTAAGATCTTAATCTCTATTCAAGAAAAGTATGTAAAATGAGAGGAAGTCTGAGGGGAAAAAAAAAACAGTGCAATTTTAAGAACACATTTTCCATTCCACAAGACGGAAATAGAACACAGTTACAGTCTGCTAAGCAGGAGAAATGCTGAGATGAGTTCTGAAATAAATCTGAAGTTGTGATCATTCTTTCCACAACTCACCATTATCCTGAAAGGCTTTAAGTGTTGTTTATTACTGAGATTTCTTTTCACATCTTGCCACTTGCCACTGTTAGACTACAAACTAAACCTTTCCTCCTGATAGAATACACACCCCACCTCTGAACATCCCGAGCTGACTCTGAGAACTTGATGATATTCCTCCAGCAGTAGTAGTCCCTACCTGCCACATTCAGCTGGCATTCACTGTATGCCTTAGATAAAGCAAGCTCATTCTATTGGAGGGGATGGGGAAAAGGTATGATAATACTGGAAGTAAAGCTACAAAAGAAAGACAAGAAAACTGCTACAGTCTTAGACTGACATCAATTCCTTGCTATTGACAGAGATAGCTAAAACTTGAACTTATCTTCACTAAAAGGATCAATCATGGATAGTGTGGCTAGCACAGACAATATTAGGGGTAATGTTGAAGAGTTTAGAAGCAGGCTAGAATAGGAAAAGAACTGGAAAATAATTATAAACTGATTTCTGGATTAGTTCAGTTTGATGATCTTCTGAACTATCAAACCAATTAAGCTATATGAAAACTATATGGGAATAAAGGAGATGTAGTCAACACCTGTCGCTGATTATTGTTATAAGTCTAGGGAAATGCTGTCATAATGAAGACATCAGAGAAGATAACCACATCTGGTAAACATTTTGAAACAAGGCTCTAATTAGTGAGACTTCCTGACCTGGAACCAATTTCATTTAATATTTTATCAGTAATGTGCATAGTGAAACAGTGATCTATATTTAATTAACTGATACCACAAAGCGAAGGGTTATAATTTTAAAGGAAAAGAATTCAGTATAACTTTAAATAAGGAAAACGGTCTGAAAGAAAAACAGCACTAAAATCAATAGTGAAATACAACACATCTCATCAAGAAAAATAAACAGGATTCAGTTCTTCAGGAAAACACTTAAGGCTATAGAAGTATGAGTCAACAAGGCTCTTGCAAGAGCAATACAGAGGGGGAGAGGGGAAAACGAGCATCAGAGTCAGTTTTATAAATAGTAAAGCCTGCCCAAAAGACATGTAAACTAATCATTCCTTACTCATCATCTGTTTCATTTAAAGTTAATCCTCTCTGCAAAGTTTTCTGTGCTCAGTGTTGTATGTCATAAACTAGAAAAAAATGAGAACTGGGAGCAGTCCAGAGGAGAAAGTAATCAAGAATGTAGGAAACCTAACTTGTAAAGAAAGACTGAGCAAGCTGTCATCTTTAGCCTAAAAACTGGAAATCTTGGTGATAAGGAGGTCAGTGATAGTCTGTTTGAATTTTTTAATAAGCATGGCCATACTTCTAAGCAGAACATTAATACGTTGCTTAAAATGTCTACAGAATTCAGCAATCATTTTTATTCCAATTATTTTTATACTCCACACATTTACCTTATTTTTGGGGTAAATATGAGGTGCCACTTTCAAAAAGACTTGTGGAATTTCCTCCAGTGTGTCATTATCAATTACATGAAGTCTACAGGAAGGAATAGTGGTATACATCTTTGGCACTATGAGCATGTCTTCTGGGACAAAAAATATTTCTCTAAAATAAAACAATGAAAAAACAAATTAATTTTATTGTCATGAATTGAATAGTTTGTATAACAAAATAAAAGTATACATTAGAATTTAAGGAAAACAGACTTGTAAAATCATGTGTTTTGAAACGCGTTAGTGAAAAACAGAGTGTATCATTACTTCTTTCCCATAAGAATCATATAAAAGGCTATACAAAACTCACCGAAAAACCACAAACCAAGTACTTGGTGGCTGATCAGAATATGTTACAGCATAGTCAGTGAAAGAGATCTTACAGCGCTCATCTTCATAACAAGGAAATTTTTTGATTGAGTTACAGTTTTTTTTAAACATTTCTCTGGAAAGTAGAAAAACAGATAAGGATTGAAATTTACTCATAATCAGGAGGGGATATGTACTGATGTATATTATGAAGAACACTGTTTCATATTTGAGGGTAAAATGAAATTATAAGATGTTTTACTAATGCTACCATCTTCTCTGTTATCGGATCACACTAAAAAATAATAAATCAGGTAAGGAAGGTGCTCTATTAGTTTAAGAGTTAGTAGCCTGTAATAACTGATACTTACATACAAATTTGTCTTGTGTATCCATCAGTCTACCCATTAATTATTTTTATCATTTAAAAAAAAAAAAACATTAGTTAGGATACCTTCCATTTCTTTACATTAATCTGTCATCTTAAAGCTATGGCATCATAAGGAGATTTAAAAAACCTCTTTCATCTTTAAACTCTTAGGTGTTATCAATTTCTGTGGAATTAGAGCTAACATGACTGGCACCTGACTGACACTGGGAAGCTTATTTATCATTTGTGGTATCAAAAATTAATGTTCCTCTGAACATGTCTGAGTTTTAAATTGCTGAAGTATTATCCACCAAGTCTGGCCAATGGTACTTCAATGTTTTGCTTTCTCTAAAGAGCGATTAGAATTACACAAACAATTCCCACTTCCATATTTTTAGCAATGATAATAGCCAGCCTTGGCATTTAATTAAAGGTGAGTCACAGAGTGGATCTAAACTTCGTAAGAATTAGTTTTAATTCTTAAATTCCTTGAAAATTACAGTATGGGCAAGCACAGTGAGCTTCTCTTTGTGAATGTGGGATTTATAATGAGAAACAAGTTGAAAACCTAACTTAAATAGAGATGCTTTAGGGCTTTTTTAAACTAAGAGATTGCGCTGTAAAATGGTGCTGCTTCTGGCCTGTGGTATGTCTAGGCTTTAAGTGTGGGAGAACTTCTACCGTAACAGTAAACTCCTGAAGTTTTTTGCTTATAACTTTATAGGTCAAAGCACTAGTTTTTTATATTAAATGAAAGTCTGTAAGCTATTTAAAAATAATAGTTAAAAAAAAAACCATAGTATTGTGATATTAACAGTCAAATGTATTCCCTGAGAAAATATCTATCCCATGTGTACTGTATGTCTGAAGGAAGACTCAAAGTTGCATCTGATCTTTGCTAATTTACGGATGGTACAGTTCTAAAACTGAAGTCTAACATTTAGTACAAGGTCAAGGTTGCAAGGTCCTGATCTCATGTTCATAGCAAAGTTCTAACAGCACATAGTTATGCTGGTTAGAAACACTACAAAGTGAAATATAGTTACACTCCACATGAGCGTTCCTCAAATAAGTGGTTACACCTGGCAAGAATGACCTACTCCTAGATCAGGTGTGTGTATGTTTGCAGGAGTTGGTGAAAACATGTGATAACAAAGGGGGGTAGGGGGTCAATCTCGCAAATGATCAAAATGTGTTTTCTAAACCAACTGGATAGATGTTTAGCCAAAGAAACAGTATCAGGTTCCTACATATAAAATGACCTACTGGACATTAAAAAAATACAGAAGACAATATTCCAGCTCAAAGAAAAACAAAACAAAACCACCAAACAAATGTACGGTAGCATCCTTACCTAATAGTTAGACTTGATTTAGTTTTACTCATGCAAACATATAATAATGCACAGCATACCTCTACAGAAAGCATCCTATCCTTTCTGACCAAGTTTTGTAATTTTAAAACTAATAATGCTCTTCCCGCATTTATTGTGTGCACCAGCAATTTATGACAACTATATGGAAATGGCTGCAAAAAAGTAGTATAATTTATTATATCATTACCTTAACAGCACTACAGCACACCGTTCAAAATTTAGCTCAATTGAAGTCCACAATGTTTGTAAGATTTCTTTCACAGCAGTGTTTTCTTTAGTACCTAGAAATAATAATATGTTAGAAAATGTACATAGCACCTAACTTTTGTATTGTTTTAAATATACACCAACCAAATATTTGTGAAGAATGTCACTCAGAATTCAATTGTCTTATGAATGCTATATTATTAGGAATTTCAGAGGTGCCAGAGAGCTGACAACTACTTTTTCCTTTCACAGAGGAAATCCCCATTATCATCACCTTTATATTTTACAGTACTTTTCCAGCTTCAAAAAATTATGTGACCAATATTTTCCATTTTAAATACTTCCACAATAGCATCTTGTGTTGATATGAAATGCCACAGAAAATTAACTAGGAATTAATTAAGAACAAAACCCTTGCAGTAAATATTTGAACAAGGTGAAACACTTTTGAAAAAGGACACAACCTGGTTTTCTGCTGTTCAGTAATTTCCTCACAGAAGTCCCCCTCCAAACAGCTTGGAGTTTAAGAGCTGCTGCTTCTTCTTCAGAAGTGGGAATTCTTTTCTGCCAGTTACTAAGGGAATTCACTTCACAACTCTCTGAAAGAAGAGGAAGAGAATGAGAACACTAATAATGCTGGAAGCCTTATAGCTGCTTGCTATAAAGTGAAAATACAAAGGAGAGCTGTATTACAGAAATAATAGTTTCTGCATAAAATTTCCACTTATGGCAAAAATACCAGAATTAAAGTTTTCCTCCTATCATTATAGAAATAGACACCGTATACTACGTAATTAGAAAGTTAGCATGCAGCTACTATGCTAACGCTGGACACATCGTATTTTTGCTTCTCTCTACAGACAGCTGTTGCATTTTATTTTTTTTTTAATCAAGTCTTGTAATATGTAATCATCTTCCAAAAATAAACCAACAGAATTTGATGCAGTAAAGCGTCAATCCGAATAAGGCTTAGAAGAGCTTCACAAGATCTCAAGTGTTTCTATCTCTGAATCTGATTTTATTAAGTAATAATTTAAACACCAACAATATTCAAAACATTGCACTTGATTTCTGCTAAGGAGGTACAGAATAAGGATAAGACAAATGATAATGTGGAATTTTGTTTATCTGACTGTGACTTTCTATTATCAGGGAATTTTTGAATGGAATAGAAGTTAAGAATCATAGATTCCTTAGAGTTGCAAGGGACCTTTGAAGGCCATCTAGTCCATCTGCCACTGCAATGAACAGGGACATTCACAGCTAGATTAGGTTGCTCAGAGCCTGATCCAGCCTCACCACATCTCTGAGCAACCTGTTCCAGTGCCTCACCACCCTCACTGTAAAATACTTTTGCTTTATATCTAACCTAAGTTTACCCTCTTTATGCCTGAAACCATTTGTCCTTTTTCTATCGCAACAGACCCTGCTAAAGAGCCTGTCCTCTTCTTTCTTGTAGCTACCCTAATAAGTAGGTTATGAAAGGCTACTAAGAAGCAATTTGATGGAATTCTTGCCCAGAATTAACATCCTTGAGGCTATCAGCACAAGGATTTATCTGGGGTGGTTATGGGTAGTAGCACCACAGGGAGGCAGTGTCAGGAAACCAGGTGAGAAATGCAGTGTACAATGAGGGGAAGCGAGCTACAGGGAGAGGAAGGTTAGAGCGCTCCAAAATGAAGTACTATCAAACAAAAAGGAGGATGAAAGAGATACATGTGAAAGTGGGACAAATTAGATTAAGAAAATATATTACTCTTATCAGAAAGAAGATCACACGTTTCAATCTAATATATTCCATTTAATATAGATAGAATTGACTGCTTCCAACTGTTGTTCCTCCTTATTTTCAAAAGTCTTTTTAATACTTAGCAACTCTGAAAGGTAACACAAGTTCAGCCCAACAGAGAACAGTTTAGAACTCAATATGGCATGGCCCAACCACTTTTTAAGAGAAGCAGGCAATCACAGAATAAAGTAGGCTGGAGGGGACCATTAATCATATCTCACATTCAAATCAGGATCAAATAGAGCACATCACTGAGGGTGTTGAGCATATGCCCAGTTCATTTTTTACTATCTCCAGGGATGGCAACTGGGCAATCTCTTTCAACTTTTGACAGGACCAACAGGGAAGAATGGTTTCCTAAAATTCAACTCGAATATCTTGTTTTAACTTGTGTTGTCAGTGTGCATCACTGAGGTGTATATTTGAATGTCAAGTATAGTTTACACCAATAACATTATAGCAGATGACTTGTCTAGAAGTCAGGCTTCAAATTAAAAGGTCCATACAGAACCTTTATCTACTCTGTTTCCAGGAAAACACACAACAGCCACACCACTGAAAAAAGCATGCAGCTTCAGAAACTTCCATCTTAATGTCATACAGTATGAACTTCCTTGTCTCCTGTGGATCCACTGCTAGCTGTTCCTTGGGGGTGGATAGCATTTGGACAGATCAACATTACTAGACTGTTTTCAGGATGGCTTCGCAGAAACCTTAACAGACAGGACTGCTAGCTGCAATACATCATAACATGACTTGTCATAGACAAGTTTAGAGATGAATTCAGCACAGGGAGCAAAATAGATACGCTACTAAAAAAAAAAAAAAAAAAGAAAGAAAATGGAGATAGCTTTTGAAGTTCAGACTTAATTTGACCCACCCTCACAGGCAACAAGAAAGATTTCATTCATCTATTATAGTACTTTTCGGTGTTAGTTATTGATTTTCAAAGGATTATAAACTCAAGTCTTGTAAGATGCATGACTAACCTGACAGTTCAGCAGTGCTAATGTAGGCCAGACCTTCTAGGCATAGAGCAAATTTATAGATTTTAAATTTGTAAGTTAACAGAATTTAAATATATTCTTTGGACCAAAGAAAGCATAAATATAAAGCATAAAAATATTTATAAATATACTTTCTATACTTTTATTCTGACATCTGTCTCACTGAATAATTTCAGACGTTCTGCTAACAGTAGAAAACTTGAGTATCTCTTAAGAAATGAACCACGTTTATTTAGTCAGGATTAGTGAAGAACTAGATCTCTCCAAAATATGTTTGAAGTTTTTAGCAATACCAGTACAGTACCTGAAGACACACTGTCATCCTCAAATACATCAGTGTACTTAAAATCTAAAGTGAAGGACCTGAAGGCAAATTTATACTTATGAGGCATCTTCTTGTCCAATACATATTTGATCAAAGACCATAATGCACTATTGAAAACCTTAAATAAAGAAGGAAAACATTTGTCAGATAATTATTCATTTGTAAAAGCCAACTTATATTGGCTCTCATTAACTTTTCAAGAACTGTTTAGTTATTTTCATTTTCATGTCATGCTTAACTTTCTCTCACACATTAACTGACAATTAGTCCATACTGTGGAACTCCAATACTTCAAGCAAGTAAGAGAAAACCATTTTCATGCCCAGCTTTTAAGTACAGGACAGATTCCAGAGCACAGATTTTGATTACCTAAAAATGTCTTTTCAGTTTATTTGAAGTAAGCTGATTGTCTCAGACCAGAGCATAGAAGAACATGATAATTACCATCATGACATGGGCATGCCTGCTGAATCAGTAGATGACCCCACTACAAAAAGTAGGAATATATTCATGGGCAAAAAGGGAAAATTTGATGTCCTACTTTCATAACTATATTTATGTCTGCTTTTATTCTTGACACCTTGATGCTCTTTAGAAAGCAGAAATCCAGTCTCTTTTTCCATCTTTAATTAGATTAGAAATTTCAGAGTATGTTTTTCAAAGCCAGTTTCACAGTTTGAGTTGAAAAATAGCTAGGCCTTAGTGTAAAATCCTTAGTCTGTTTTTCATTCTCCCTACTCTCACATTTTTATTTCTTTTTGAGTTATGTATATTAATATTAATAAAAACTTACTTTATTTTGAAAAAATTAAGACTGATGAAGGAAGAATCTACTTTAGCACATGCCTATATTCAGAATAATTTTTAATTGACTACTTTAGACAGATCATTTCCATATTTTCCTTCTTGAATCATTGTTGGCTAATTCAAAGTGTGCCTTTTTTAAAAAAATCCTTTGCTACTATACAGTAGCCTTCCTGTGAGAGGAGATGAGATACACATATACACACCTACTGAATTTTTCTACAAGTCCCTAAGTTGCTGGTGTATCATGACCCAAGGAGTGCCCAGTGAAACTGACCAAAAGAGAGATTCAAATTTAAAGCACAGTGCACATATTAAAATGCGTTTGTAATAAGAGAAGATAATTATGGAATGCCGCTGCAAGTTTCATATTCACTGATACTTAAAAGTGACTGCCACATTTGAAACATTCAGGAGATCCTTTGTAAAAACAAAGCCACTGTTTTGAAGTAGATAATAACAACATTAAGCTGTTATCTGATCCCTTCAGCCTCTAGATACGTGTTTACTGAACAAAGTTTCACCTTAAAATGTTCCTCAGCCATTTCAGTACCACAGATGCCAGGAGGACAGTGAGTGAGCTCCAAATCCTTCAGAGCTTCAGAAAGTTCGGGTTTACTGCTGAAATTATTAATCACATTTCCAATAGCTTTCAGTATAGCAGTAGCCTGCTCAATAAATCGGTAACTTTCCTAGGGAAAGAGGAGAAAAATTAGCTGTTGCTATCTAGATTGTTTTAAGATTTTGTTTCCTTTCTGAGCAGTACATAGGCATTTTTTCCTGATGCTGAAGTACTAAAAATTCCTTAAATCAACTGTCATTAATTTTTTAAACTATAAAATCAGTTATGTATTCAAAATTCCAAATTTTCAAAATTCATGCTGCCTAAGGCATCTTTAATCTTCACCAGGATTTCTGTGCAAAATATTGGACATTTTCCTGCAAATGTCACACTGAAGACAAAGAGATAGTCTAGCAACAACCAATTTTTCATGTCCCAGCTTCTTATAATTAAACTTCTTTGCTAGAATAAATATCATAGATATACATAATGCTGCTTTAATATCCTATTATTAGGATCCTGAATCTGAACTGCTACACAAATTTGTCATTATGCTCACCTTCCAATTTATTTATTTAATTTTTGCAGAACTGAGCTTTAGAAGCTGTATTCCCTCCCCATATGCTCATGCCAAATATTTGGGCATACTGCTTGCCAAAGAAATGTTGAAAACATGAATGGCACTGATACCCACCTAGACTGAAGGCAACAAAGACCAAAAGCTGTAGGAGTTACTCCCCAAGGAATCTTACCTCGGGTTTGAGAAATTGTTTGAATCAATTCTTTATTTTAGGGATAAAAGCTACTGTGGGACCCAGTGAGTAATATGTGATCTCATGGAACAAAACAAAATTTATTGATGTGACAATCTATTTTACTAGACATGTATGTTTGAACATAGATCACGTGTACTTTTTCACACGCCTCAAAGAGAGAGCTTAAACACTAACTTGGACATAAGTATCTCAGCAAGAGTATTTTCAGTATTCCACTTGATGCAGGTTTTTTTTTTTTTTTTTTTTGCATTATGCGTACTGTGTAATGCTTACTTGCACATTCATACAAGTCAGCTATTGCAAAATCCATCTCAGTGCCCACTAAAAACATTTTCAATCTACTCACCCATTTCATATTAAAATTAGCATTATACTTTCAAGCATACTAAAAGATAAATAGTATTTCATTTCAAACACAAATAACAGTTAGAAATAGCTTTAACACAATACTTGACTAGTTCTAGACATGCATACCTTTTCAAGATTTCGCATTACAGCATCCTCTTCTCCAAAGACACAGGGCACCATGCTACAGAGATGAATATGGTGCCCTACAGAATAACTTATTGTAAACAGCAGCACGTGTCGCCTACATTAAAGAAAAAAGAAAAATAAAATTTAAATTAAAGATAACTTTTTCCATTGTTGTTAAGTCACAGTTATTCTTAAGCTTTTCTTTTCATACCAACATTTGTTAAAAAAAGATATCCTTTCCCAGATCGAGATTCTCTCGCTCTCCAAATCTTGCATCCCTAACTCTTTGTTTTGCTAAAACTTCCAGATATAGGCAAATAGGTAAAATCAGAAAAGTCATTATGTTATTTGTTTATATTTAATTTTACTTTTTTTGTAGCAGAATAAGTAATTTCGCTACTTCAGATGGATATAAGCTAACGTTTTTAGCTTGGTTAGCTACACTTAAAAACACATTTGCTCTAGAAAACTTCTAAAGAAAGCTAAGTGCACTGGTCATATAAATTAGATCATAATTTCTGTGTTTATAGAGACAACTACCAGAAAAATTTAACACATGACAGGTTAATGTTTCAGAATGATTACTTTACATGGCAACTGTGGGTCAGATGATCCAATACTAACCTACTCAGGTGGCAAACAACAGGAACTCAGTATGTGCTATTAACGTGCACTTCATCTCATCACACCCTAAAACATACTCCAATTATAAAATAAACAATTCCCAACTATGGTTACACAAGGCAAGGGCCTCAAGCTCTTCTCACCAGTGAATAATTTCCTGCAGTCCCTCTGAGATACTTGAGGAGGCTGCTGACATCGAATAGCAAAGCTTCACAATCTTCTATCATTGTCAGAATGGTATTTAGACAAGTACATACTAGCTACAACTTCATATTAAACAGAAGTACAGCAGCAAGAGTAAGAAATTGCTGACCTCATCCTGAACTCTTCCAAATTTTAACTACATCATCTTGGGGAGTGAAATATAAGACACTTCCCAACAGCTGACAAAGCAGAAGAAAGAAAGTACCATCCAGGCTGAACAAGCCATATCTCATTTGAAATAAAATCGGAGAGTGGTCAATAAGCCCATCTGTTTCCCACACTTGCTGTAAATTAAAGCTTAATGAAAGCCTGCTGGCCTTGGCAAGAGTAAAAAGAATCAGAGGTAGGAAGCTCGTAATATTGCAGGTACAAAAAGATGTAGATCTTATTGCTTCTGTAGAGGACAAGGACATGAAAATATCAGAAACTACACCAAGGAGATGTGTGTACTGACAGAACCAACCTGTAATCAGAATCACATCTTTTCTATATTTAATCTGAATTTAGACAATTAGAGGGCTCTAGTAAAGAGTTTATTTTACTACCAACATGCAAGCATTATGGTATTTTCTTTTATACCTGTTCATTTGAAGCCTGACATGATTTTGTTTTGTTTTCAAGATATTTAAAATATTGGACAGGCATACTCTGAGTGAATTTTCTGAAGTACATTTTCTTGAACTGTGAATATGTAGTACAATATTAATTTATATCTTAGAAAAAAAAAACAAGTTGAGAGTTCAGTTCATTGCTTACTAAATAAATTTTTGAGACATCTTTTTTGCGATTAAACTGGTGTGTGTCTCTATTTTCCAACAAAGCAAGAAGCCTCAATGAATTCATCAGCAGCTATATGCTTAGTGCATGCTAAAATTACGTCATTTTCCATTTGAACCATTTCCAAAAACTAATAAGTATTGAAGGCTCTTGCCCTTTACTTATTTAGTTTAAAAACGTGGAAATGATTTAGACTGAATACATGGAGTTATATACATAGAGAAATAAAATTTATTGTGTGCTAATAATGATGTTCTGGAAAAACTTCACTTGGAATGTAAGATAAGCTACGCAAGGCCTCTTGTATCCCCCTCAGAATTTCTCATCTCATTATTCATAAATCCTATTTCAAGAAAAGCTATGCCATCATTCTTTCACAGTTTTACTAAAAATCCTAATATTTTTTATTTTTCTTGGTCCTTTGAGAAATATCTCAAAATTGTTCTCATTAGAAATAATTTTAGGTAGATTTTGTACTGTGATGTTTTCTGTATTTTTTTAAAGATTTTTTCTTGTTAATTGCTCTTAAAGAAGAGCAAAAAATAAAAAATAAAAGAAA
>PPHD01014407.1:0-16718 GCA_002909625.1 Bambusicola thoracicus
GTGCCTACCTGTACATGGCAAATATTCTTCCGTTTTGCAGGGCACCCTGTATATTTTCGGTGGAATGGTGGATTCTGCTTTCACACAAGCAAAAACCCCTCTCTGGATGTATGACACAGGTATGATACACAACAGCCAGTGTCCTCCTTGGGACGTTCCAAGGCCATAGGTACTAATAAAGAGTAAGAACCAACCCGCTTTCTGCTGCTTGTAACAAGCCTTCCCTGGGCTTTACAAGAAGAAATGCGTGTAGAACTGAGGACGTAGTTTTCCTCTACAATTAGGCTGTTAAGCTTTCAAAGGAATCAGCTGTTCCTTTAATTGCACGGTTATTAGCATTGTTATTATTATTTAGGAAAGCTTAATGTATTTTCATGTCTCTTTTTTCATTCCTCCTCCCTGCCCCAGACTTTCTATTCAACCGCATTATGGCCTCTTTGCTACTTCACTAAGTAACCTTAAGTCAGCCGGTTCGTTTTAGCCTTCATTTTCCAACATGGAAATACCTGCTGCTACGGCAGAGATTCACAGATAGAAGCTTCTGTGTACCATACATTTAATAGGAGAAGGTATTTTGTTACTCACGGTGCTTACCGGTGAAAATTGTGGATGAGTTACTCAGAAGTTTTCTGTCTTTTTTTCGTGGTGGTTCTTTCAGTATTTCCTTGCAAGTATAGCTTTTAATAACATGGACTTGTAATTCTTCCTTATTCTTATCAGATGCTGAGTATCTGCTACCTCCAGTCCTTCAGATAAAGACTGTTACCCAAGGACTGGTATTAAGCGATCTGTGAAAAGGAAAGAAAAATAAGGCTGTGGTTGTAAGGTTTACATAATAAATACCAGGATTGGGATTTTTTTTGCATTGTGAAATTTAGCTTTAGGAAACAGAAAATCCAATATGGCATCTCGGTGCTTTGATAGCAGATAAGGATACAGGAAAACTATCAAACTGTCAGCTCCCCGGCACTGCTGTGTTAGGGGAAGCAGATTTCTTCATCCCTGTCAGTGGAAAACACCAAGATGAGATATACTTGAAAATTAGGTTTGTAATTGGAAGCCTTGGTGTTGGAGGAGTGTCCTCTTGTGGTCTGGGATATAAACTGCGCTTTATTAAAATAATCCCCCAGATTCTGCAAGATGGACAGAGGGCCGCGACGTACCAGCAGAGATGGAGGTAAGGAGCCAGGAAGTGGTGAATGTGTGAATCAAATGCCTGTTGCTTTGTTGATTAAACAGATTGCTTTGAAATATGTTCCCCCAAACAGTTCCAAACTAATCTCTTCAGAGACATGTGGCTACACTTTATTTCTTTGCACTTGCAATAATTAAGGCTTTTTCCTTCTTTAAAATTGCTGCTCTTAACTTTCTATATAGCACGGAAATTTCAAGCCCTCTCCTCTACTACTCGTTCTGTTTCTCTAAAATCCTTATAAAGAAAAGCAATTTTAAATGACACATTGCAACCATGGATGCTTTTAAAACAGGGGTGTCTGAAAACAGATGGGCAGTCACACCGATACATTCTGAAACGTGAAGTGCTGCAGCATTTTTTCTTTCTTTAGTCTGAGCACATTGGACTCCTTGAGATATTGCTGCTTTTAAAATGAAACCTCAGTGTAAGCATTGCGGCAATGGTTGAATGGATTGGTTTTATATCGCTGTGTGTAAAGAATGACTCGTAGGGTTGCTTCAGTAGTTGTTTTATCCTGTGTTTTCAAAGAATTTTAACACAACCCAAAGCAATGGTTTTCATTACTTGGAAATATTCCCAAGACAGATTGATACGACTTTATCTGTTAGCATTTCTTTTTGTTTTATTACTAAACTATTTCAGAGTTTGGCACCTACTAACAGAAGAGGCCACAGTGCAGTAGTGTACCGTGCCAGCATGTACATCTATGGGGGATACGTTGGCATCAGAGGCATCTCACAGGAATTTTGGACTTTCCATTTTGGTAAGTGTAAAAGTTGGATACATGTTGATGGAGTACAATCAGTAGAAACTGATGACTGCTGTGGAATAGCGTGGCTTACTCTGTGTAGAAAATTCCTATCAGCAGTAATGTTGCACGTTAGGTTTGGCTTCTGTTCAGCAGCATTTAATTATGAATTCTGTCAATTAAACTAATCCCCAGCTGAAGTGAGTTGGACTGAATTATACTGGAGGAAGTTCTGCAGTATTTGCCAGTTTTAGAGCTGAGAAATCAGGAAGCGCGGTTCTACTCACTAAATGCTTCAAGGTTTACCAAAGACTTCCAGTTGCAGCAGAGACCTTCCATGACTTCAGCCCGCTGATGCCATCTTCAGAATCTCAAATCTAGAACAGACCACAGAGATCTAAACCTGGTAGGAGATGGTTTCATTGGCATATTCATCATCAGTCTGATGGCTGCAAACCCCATGATTCCCAGAGACTTTCTAAAATGGAAAGCGTTTGTTATCTGGTGGCCATTCAGGAGCTATGTTGAAATGAATGATGGTTTATCTCATCCTTCGTTCCCTCTCAGGAGGAATGAACACAGACATTAATGTAAGAATTTTCCCTGATTTTCCCTTTTCTACCTAGGAAATTATCTTTCCATAACAGAGCTAACGAGTTACCTAAGAAATAGGAAAAACTGCTCTGTAAATAAAATCTCCATGGCATCTGCCATACAGCATCTGATATTTTCATTATAAGTTTATGCACTTTTTCAGTGTCAGAAATTGAACTGTTAACTTCCACCTTAGTAAGGTTAGGACAGAATGTCCCTGTTCTCCAATAAAGTAGTTACTTTGGTATTGAAATAAATCCCTTCTCAAATATTGAGATAAAATTGGTAAACTTATGGATTAATACTCTCCTTTCAGATACAAGAACATGGTTATACGTTTCCACCCCACCTCACAACACTGGCCCAGGACCTCGGCACGGTCATTCGGCAGTAGTTTATCATACAGCCATGTACCTCTTTGGAGGACTGGTGGGGCTGAGTGAACAGAAAGATTTATGGAAATGGGACTTTGGAAACAGCAGCTGGTATAACATCAGAACGAGGTACAGAATATGGTTTACTAAGCTATATTGACACAGAAAGAGAATTATTCTTACCTATGATACTGCATGCAAAAAGGGAGGAGGATGTTTCCCTTTCAGGGATGATAGGAATTACTCAGATTAAGACCTGGTACCGCTGCCATCTCTGAGGCTCCAGTTGGCTTTGCTGGGAAGAGCTGTTGGCAACACATTGGTGCAGCTGTCAGCAGTATCGTTTCGATGCCCCAGTGCAGCTGTTCAGTGGTCATTCTCTTGAGTCAAAAGAAAAACAGAGGCTAAAATCACCGTTAGATTCTTGTTGGTCTCCCCATAATTGCTGTTTTCTCTTCTACTTAGCCAAGGACCTCCTCCAGCGGTAGGCCATGCTTCAGTAGTCTTCCAAGACTCAATGCTGGTTTTTGGTGGAGGGATTTCCAACTCCAGCCCTAATGAAGACCTCTGGAAGTACCATTTCCACACACAGACATGGAAGAAGCTAAGTGGCATTACGAAGGCAAACTTTTCTCCTAAAATGTATCACTGCATGCTAGGAATTGGCGTTGGCTTTCAAACTACCTCAGATTTCACTAATACATTCCCCAGTCATTGTAAGAATAGGAAGGACCACTCGCAGCTGGTGACCATCCCGAAGCACTCCCGCTTCTGCAGCTACTTCCGCCAGCAGCCTGCATACCGAGCCTTCAGCAACGAGGACAGCGGTGCCATTGAAATGAAAACCTTCAGCTTCCCTCTGGAGCCAGTGGGCTTTTGTGCATTTCAAACCACTCCAGAGGTAGAAGAACTAGACCCAAAGACAGCAACAAGCATTTTGACAGAGGACGGGTCTGCCCCTCTGTTTCTCTCTTCAGAAAAAGAGACTTTTGCTGCTGCTGCTGTTATGGAACAAGAGGAGGGAACCAACTGTCAGCATGCAGCTGCAGGAGCTGAAGTTAGCAGCGATGCCAACGTGCTGCTGCTCATTGGAGGCAAGCCTTTGTCCAGCTTCTCTGAAATCTCATTCTGGCAAATGGGGTTTGATAGCTTGTCATCCCTCTGAATGCAAGCAAAAGGACAAATCCCCACCAATGTGCTAGGAGGCAATGAACCAACCAACCAGTGTTTTCAGTTTTCTATCAGCTCGCTGGGAAAAGAACAAAACCTTCTCACACATGCTATGCACAGATTTTTTTACAATGTGAACAAAAACCTCTCTGTATGTAAGCCACAGCTGACATAAAAATTACAGTTCCCAGGAGGAGCTTGTTGGAACTCTGCTGCCGTTGTTACCTTTCCCTTCTGATCACCTAACATCCTTAAGTCACTGTGGCTGATGCTACATCGAAAATCAGATCTGCAGCAACCCCTTCTGGCTCCATAACTGCCATTTGAAGCGTTTGCTCATCTTGTGGTGTGCCAAGTAAAAGATACACACCTCCACAACTGCAGCGTAATCCCAGATTGGGCACGTTACTGCCATGTTTGGCTACGAGGGATCTGATGAATCCCAATGGCTTATTACCTAACGGTAATCAGAGAACCTTCTTTGCACAGTGTGTCCGCAACAGCACATAGCAGCAAATGCATTGAGTGCATTGCACCAGATGTGTTGCACATTGCCCCTCTGCACCAAGGAAATACTGAGCCTTTGTGTGGTTTATTTTCCTCTGTTTAAAGCACTCAGATTCACCAAGAAAGGTGTTTTTTGGAGAGAGAACACTGTCCACCATTGCAGGTATTTGTGTGTAAGTCACTGAGGTTTTGGCCTTCTGACTGAATCCGGCATCCTGTAAGAAGAAATGATGATGTTTGAAAGACATATTCAATATTTCCAAATATTTTTTTAGAAATAGTTCTCAAAAGTTTCGTAGGAATTACGAGTTTACTTTCTTCATCTTTTCACAAGTTGCTGTCCCATGAAATCAGTACCAGAATTACAGATGAGTTTGCAAACAGCTCTTTAGGAGTTACTTGGACCTTCAGTGACCTTTGGAAACCAAATTGTATGCTGCCATGTAAGTAAAGCGTGCTGCACTTCCCATCGGTGTGTACTCATTTTCTGTGCTTTCCTGAGTTTAAAATACATATTTACACTTTCCAAATAACAAAGAACTTACCTGTTGGAACAAAGAGCACTCCCACAAGCAGCAGTCGTCTCACAGCAATCCTGCAGGCCTTAGTGCTGCTCAGGCTTTGGATTCCTTCTCCAGGCTCATGAATTGCCCACTTGGAGGAGGTATGTTTGAGAACTTCTTCCAGCCACCAGGCTGAGCACACGCAGGGCGCTGCAGGCTTAACTCAGCAGCAACCATTTCTCTCGCTGGCTGACATGTCTGCTCTGGCATTATCCAGAGAGCTGCTGTAATATACAGACTTTTCTCTGGGATTGATGAGGGAATAAAATTTATCTGGGAAGTATAACAATAAACCAGTGATTTGCCAAAGTAATGACAAGGTATCCTGGCACATCCGTGTATCCTGGGGATGCATAACAGCCCAGGAAAATGCCATCCAGCCTCTACCATTCCTTTCATGCTCCCCCCAGCCTCCCTTCCCTTTGGCAGCCCCACAAGAGGGTGTAGCATTTACTTGGAGCCAATGCAGGCAGGACACGAGCCAGCTCTAAGGAGAAGGCCTGGCATAGGGAGCAAAATGCAGCTTGCAGGACGTGCCCATCTCCTCCACATCCACCCCTCACAGAAGGTGAGCTGAGCTGGGGCTGCATCAACACTTCTGATGCAGCTCCAGCTTCTTCCCCAGGAAATCCCTAACGTCCATCTCATCCCACAGAGCCCTGCTGCACCCCAGAGCTTGGGATAGAGCTGAGATGGAAAGGGACTGCATCCCACAGCCCCTCTGCAGCACGAGCATTCCTCTGCCTAGCACCTCAGTCCTGCTGGGCATGCAGAACTTGTAGTTCAGGCCCTATCCCAAACCTGCACATGATATCCAAGACCTACACATGTAATCCTTGCTCATGCCGTGGTCTCACACTCCCTGAGATGTCCTGCTTCAGAACTCAGTGCCACCAACTGTACCAGCAGTGCTCTCAGCACCCCAGGCAGTTCCACTCCTTTCCTGGAGCAGTATATTTGTTATCTGATGCAGAGGCACAGCAGAGGCTTTGTGAATGTGCTTCTGCTATTTCTCCATGCCTGCAGCAGTTCGTGAGAATTCATCCTGGGCCCGAGCCAGTGACTCAAAGCTACAGCCATCTGAACGCTCTGAGGTGGCCTGCGTGAAATAATGAATGGAGTTAGTCCAGCTGATGGCAGCTACTTAGTAACAAACCAGCACTGGTTTTTGGCTGGACGTGGAGCAGAGGGGCTGTCACTGAAGTGAGTTGTTTCAAAGCGTCTCTGAGAAAGAGAAGTTTGCATGTATTCGCTAAGCCCACAGCCTAATTCAATGCACAGAATAAAAGCAAAAGGATGCAATGTTCTGCAATCTCATCTGAGACATGAGATGTACTGTTGGATCAGAAATCATGTATCACAAGAGAACAGATCTATCAGCCTTAATTATCTCAAACTCACTGTCTTTAATTACTACTTGCTTTCTGAACATCAACATGCATGAACAGTAGAAGGATTTTCTTTTAAGATGCAGACACTTAATAAGGAGGGTGGCTTTTAAATTAAAAGTGCCAACCTCTTTTCAATATATTTTCTTATAAAAGGGTTTGAAGAACAACTGAGTCACTTACCAGTGGGATCTCAGTTTGACCTACACAGAAAACATGCCACAAGGGAAACGACTTTCTAGGAGCTTAGCTATTAAGCTGGAACTATTTCAATCCATAGAATCATAGAATGGCCTGAGTTGAAAAAGACCACAATGACCATTGAGTTTCAGCCCCGCCTGCTATGTGCAGGGTCACCAACCAGCAGCCCAGGCTGCCCAGAGCCACATCCAGCCTGGCCTTGAACACCTCCAGGGATGGGGCATCCACAGCCTCCTTGGGCAACCTGATCCAGTGCATCACCACCCTCTGTGTGAAATCACTTCCTTGTGATACGTCATTGAGAAACAAAGACGATCAGACGCCACAACACAGCACCGAAGTGCTTAAGAACGACTCCAAAGACATTCGCACGGACGTGGTGTATTTCAGACACAACTACAGCATAAACGTTTCGAGATCGGGCTGTGGACAACAAATCACACTTCTCGTTCCCGCGTACGGTTTCTGTAAGGATCGCAGTGCAGTGCCCAAAGCCGCTCATACATCACTACTGTGAAACAGAAGCAAGAGGGTGCACTTTGTTTTATAAAAAAATCCAAATAAATTATACATGGAGAGCTACCGCCGAGCTTTACATATAAAAAGGTAAAAATACAGCAGTTAGTGTGGCTTTAACAAAAAAAAAATCTAGCTAAAAAAATACTCTTACGTACTTCAAAAATAGGTTTCTCCAGTTATAGGAAGGGGTGTGTGTGTTTAGGAAGCAAAGTGCTCGAGCCCAACAATACAAAGGAGGTGCCCTTAGCAGAAGCCCTGTGGCCCCCTGCTGTGACACAGCACACGGAGCGATGCCCGCTCCTCATCCCAGCAGATGGGCACAGCCCGTTCCTTCCGTGGTGCTGACACTTGGACCAAACACACGTGGATTACACCTGCATCGCTGGAAGGCCACTAGCATGGAGTTCTGTTTTTTGGTATAAAAGCTACAATTGTCTAGCTGTGACATTAATACATCTAATAGCTACGTAATTTTACTGCCGCTTTCTAACTAACAAACACTCCGTGCTTCACCTGTGGGAGACTCAGGTTGTAACAGAACACATTCACGGTGCAGAGAATACATCCAGTGCTGTTTGTGGCAGATCTGAACAGTACGGCTTTGCTTTGAGAGACAAAAGCAAAACTCGGGTGCGTGGACTGCAAACAGCGTGTGGGGAGACCCAAATGGAACCGAACCTTTCACCCAAGCCCCTCATTTGGTGCAGCACATTTTCCTGCCAGGTTGTGGCCAAAGGGTTGTCCAAAACATACCTGTGGTCCAGCCGGCTGTCTCTGACAAGCTATGCATGGAATTGCAGTTTACACCGGAGTGCATTCCAGCTGCTCTATTATCCACCATTTCTATAAGAGGAATCGCTTGGAGAGATGGTGGTTTTCCTTTTTAGTTTAGTTTTGTGGGTGTTTTTTTTTTAATAAATGCTAACATTTCTGTCAGATCTTTTATGGTGAACAATCTCTCTTGTTTTGGTTTTTGGTTTTTTTTTAACAGTTAAAAAGCATCCATCTCTCATCATCACTACATGCACACGCAGCACAGGGGTACAGGTCGCTGAGTGCAGGCTGGAAGGCAGTCAACAGCTCATAACATTCTTAGGAAAAACCATAGATATATATGTGTGTGTATATAACTTTGTAAGGGATCTGGCTTTTGCCAAACGACTGCAACACAGCACGGAGCTGTATTTCTTCATTCCTTTCAGCTCTCAAAGCTTTTAAGTGGTCGGCAGACCTGCCAGCATCCCAACATCAGATTAACGCTGAAGTTTCATTTCTCAATCTCTTTAAACATATACAAATAAAATGAGCTTTTGGAGGGTGACTGAACCTTCCAGCCAATCAACCAATAAAATAGCCATGTTAGGAAAACCCCTCCTTCTCAGCAGCATACTGAGACTCACTGATACACTATAGCATTAGCTGCAGGAACCACGTGTCTACTTGCATTTGATAAAGCCCAAGTGAGAAGTAACGCTACGTTACCTGATAGCCAGTCACAACTCAACACCAGGCCTGTAGTTTTAAAGCAAAACAGTGATGCAAAGCTACACGACATTCAGGCACCGGATTACGTGCCTGTTCAGATCACAGAACTGTGGTGTCTCAGTTTCTTCAGGCTCCCTACACAAACAAATGGAATAGCTAAATAAGCTACGTTGAGTTAAATGGACTGTGTATTTCCTTCAGCTACCAGGACACTGCTGGGAAGAGCTGGGTTTGCAGCCTCAATTCTACCAGAAATTGCAGATCTCTAACATAAAAGCTGAACATCTTGAATTTTTAAGTAAAATTTCAAGTATTTGGCTATTGGAAGTGAAGGAAAACCATCCCTCTATGAAACTCTCCCACGCGGGAGTTTAAACGCAACATTCCCTCCATCACCACCACCCCAGCCACACTGACACTGTAACAATTGGGACTTGGAACCATTTAGATTTTAGGAGGCCACGTTCACCATGTGTTACTTACTTGTTTTGGGGGTTTGGGTTTGGTTTTTTTTTTCCCCTAGATGTGATTGCCCAGAAGGAATCTAATGATGGTATTTAGCACTCAGTACTTTAAAACTGTCAACTTCTGTTATTTTACTTCTGGGAGAAATTCAAGCTAACAGTTCACAGAGCTCCTGAACCCAATGGGAAGAGTCAAATATCAAATATGCCTTAAAGAAAATGCTTCTGCATTCTGTCTATTTACAAAACCAACACATGTAGTTGGTGAGTGCCAGCTCAGCTGCTGAGCAAACAGATGGATAGCGAGTGCCAAGTTTCCCCACACAGTCCTGGCTTTGTGCAGGAAGCAGACTGTTGCAGCCATAGCTTCCCTTTTTTGCTGCAGGAACTTTTCTGGCAACTCTGTTAATCCACACCAAGACACTTGGTATTTGAATTGGGTATCTTTTGTGTTTTAATTCGTAATAAGGCTCAGACTTGAAATATAAAAAAGCCAATACTCTGCTGGAAGCAACGATGGGAGGTGAGTGCTGGCTAACAGAAGCGCATCACTTGGGCCCAAAGAGCAGCTCCCCTTTGGCTGGCAGTGCTGTGAGTGGGGAAGTGTGCCTGAAGCTGTGCCTGAAGCTCCTGCCATCAATTCTGACTCTAGGTTACATAGGCAAAGGCTGCAAATCACTCACTATAGCGTATGTCAGTCACAGTTGTTCCCAATGGTCCCTATGTTTTTCTATTAAGGCCTCTGAGGTTTTGAGGAGTGGCAGTGGGCCGTGTAAATGCTGACTCTCAGTCAGCATCTTATAAAAATTCACGAGAAGACCCATAAGAACACCCACGACATACCCTAATCTGAAAGCAGCAGCCTAGCAGGACACAAGCTTACCTGCACAACCCACAGTGGTTTGGTCCAACTCTTTGTCCACACGGAGTTAAGTTCATGCAACAGACACTCACAAAGGAAGCTGTGCATACAGGTTTCTAACTGACTTTCACATTTAAAATTATTCCTAAGAACCTCGTGTATATAAATAAAGAGCAGCACTGTGCAGAAAACATCCTCCAAGCCCATTCATATGTACAAACTTCTTCCTGAGAAGGATCCCAGTAGCTTCAACTGTGCTCCCCTGTTTGGAGATGTGGAATTCATCACTGTGCTTCTACACTTCTCCTTCCTCTGACTCTGCACTGGTATTTTCACAGGATATATTCCCAGGGCCCACGTTCTCACCTCTACACAGGGATCCTGATGCCCAGGACACTCTTCAAACTGTATGTGTTGTATCCTGTACTTCACCTGAGCACCAAATGGTCTTCACCAGCACTGTGGAGCACGCTCTTGCAAGTGCTCCTACCTTCCTCCTAGAAGCAGGTGAACTGCTTTTGGGAACGTTTCATCTCTTTTCCCCATTTTCACCTTACTCTGTGTTTTGTTCCATACGTAACTGGAACAGGATTCAAGGTGGTGTTAAGAACTGACCTAGCTGTACCCTCATGCCTCATCCTGCGTTTTAAGTATCTCCAAAGCACAGGACCTCAAACCAACACCAAGCAACAATGTGAATAGAAACAAGGAAAATCTTGTCTTTCCTAGCCCTGAATGACAAGAGAACTAACCAAAAAGCAGTTCCTGAAGTAAGCTGTACTCACAACTTCACTACTTCAATGCTGAAAACAAACAAACAAAATACATCTATAGCCTAAATGCACATCTGTATTTGAGTCAGAGAGGAAATGAAATAACCAGTGTCAAAACGTGGGACCTCTGCTGCAATATGCTAATACTATAAGAAGTTTGGCAGGTTAACTTTCCTTTTCCTGGTTGCAATGAGCAGCTCAAATCCAGTCAAAGTAGTTTGTCACAGTAGTTTGTCCTGTAAGAAGAGGTGCAAAGATTACCAGGGGCTTTAAGGCCAAAAGGAGCATATGTGGCAGTAAAACAAAGGAAACTCAGAGTGACTAATCACACAGAAGAAAACGATCTTGGCCACGTGAAACAGTCATCGCTACTGTGAGCCACCATACACAGAGTGGCCACAAGGTGGCCCTACAAGTTCTCCTAATCTTCCCAGCATTACTCTACAAAGGACGGGGATATGGTGCTCAAACGCTGCAGAGCTAACATCACAGTGATCACTCGCCCGTAACATTTGAGAGGCATAAGACTAAACCAAGTGTGAGTGGAACACAACTAGACTTTGTTCCTCGTGTTCACAATTAGCTCCAGTGTGATACTTCACTTCTCATGAGGGAGAAGATCAAACTTTCGTGCGGTTTTACAGTTTGGCTCAGACTGTAATTCCAGTTAGACTGCAATAAACGTGAAAGTCTCTTCCTGGATTCTAGCAAACCAGCTGGCTGTTTCACTCCCATTCAGAAAGAGTTTTATCCCGTGCAAGTCTTTCAGAAGGATCCCTTGTAGACGTCAGAAGATGTGAGTTTTTACTAGGTGGGAAGTACAGAAGCTCCATCTTCTAGAGTTCAGTGGTGAGTAAACATTTCGTCCTTACTGTAGAATCCTCAGCGACTGGGCTGAAAGGGGAAAAAGTGAATGCACTTGTACAAACAGATCTTCCATGAGGGATTTATAAAGTGAAAGGTATTGCTGGGAGCAAAGCTAAGAGATAAATATTATTCCAAAGAGTAGCAATAGCTGCTGCCTCAATCTAACAAGCCCAAAGAACAAACCTTTCCAATGGACAACCTGCAGAAGGGCCAACAGAACTGACTTCCAATAACACATCACTGACATCCACTTCCTGCCCACCAATGCTTTCCCTTTCTTAAGAGGTTCAATAACAGAACTGGTCATCGCAGCTAATTGTGCCTCACCAGTACAGCAGAATGGAATGGCAAGAAGAAACACTGCTACAAACTCTGATCTCTGACTTCCTTACAGTTTGGAAGAAAAAAAGAATCGCCAGAAGAAAAAAGAACTGCAAGTACTGCAAAGAGATTTCTCTCTTATCTTAGCCCAGTACTAAAAAGACAGATAAGGGAACCAAAGCAAAATGATAATTAAAAAGAATGACTCTACTTTACAGCAGTTGGAATGACAACAGCTCCACATTCAGTTTCAGCTATGACTGTATCTTTGTTCCTCTACTAACTTGAATTGCAAAGTTTTCTTACCCTTATCTGAAATATCCCTACTACACATCAGCAGCTCTACGACTTACAAAATTTCAACTGCTGTGAAGTGAGACAGAACTACAGTTTATAAAACAAAGCAATATTAGGCAGCGTATCCAAATGACCACTGTAACTACTGAAGTGGAAGGAGGAAGAGTGCACACTTCCTTTCCATCCCATACATGCATTTCTGGAACGTGTGCTGAGAATTTACCTTGCAAGGACTTCAGCTGTCTGCTGGCACGGTGGCAATCCAGCTGATGACAACAGAGCCTCTGTGCTGCCTCTCATTGCTTTCAGAGATAAGGCAACATCATTTCCCAAAGGCCCATTGGACATCAGTCCGCTCTGAATTGGGGAGAAAGAAAAAGGGAACTGAAATAGAAACCTGCTAGCACAAGACACACTGATTACTCAACGTGGTTATTTACAACAGGGAATTAAGATCCTTCAAGTTTGAACTAAATGCAGGTTCTTAAACTTCACGGCATTTACTCGCAATGTAACACAGCAAAAACGGAGCTTTAAATATATATTTTAATATATTCATAGTTTAACTCAGCTTGAATTGGTTTGCTTTAGCTTTGATCTGATGCACTGTTGTAGGGGCTTTCAAATTAATGTAAATTATTATATTTTACTCATGTTTTTGTTTGTTAATCATGACCAAAGCTCTCTTTCCCCTCTCCTCCCCCCTCTCTTTTTCCTGAAGTTGCCTTTTACACACTCCATCTCAAACTGCTAAGTAATGGTTCAGTAACTCACTGGCACCAACCACCTCGGGGTAATTGTGGGCTGCGGAGACACCTACAAAAAGCAAAGAAAAACTCATCAGAAACGGTTGGAAGAAACAAACAGATTTGACATAATACTGCCCACCTAAAACAATACCAGGTATTTCTCAGTCGCTACTCAGAATCTGCCTCACAATAAAGAAGCTTGTGAACCATGCTAGTGAACAGCTACAGGTGAAGCGACTTCACACAAGCAGGTAACTCACAGCCACACAGCTAACACGTGCTCACTCACAGAAACTCACTGGCAACAGTTTCAGCATAGCTTTCCCTTCCAAAAGGTACCTAAACCCACTGCTATTTTCTGCCTTGCAGATGAGAGTACCCTTCTGTGAGCAGATTAAAGGTGCCCCAGATGTATCACCAGTTCACTCTGCTGCAGCGGATGGCTCAGCATGGTGGATGGATACCGAAGCCAGAGCAGAGTTTGTGAGTAAAAATCAATCACTGTACTTGGGAAGAAAGAAGTTTGGTTTTGAAATACATTTACCCGAGGTGTAGCTTCTGTAAAGTCAATTAGATTCTCTGTCAATGATGTTAGGGAAACGTCCCGGTCATCTGGAGCGCTCTATGGAATAAACCAGTTCTGAATTGAATTCCCAATAGTAAACAGATAGATTTGCTGAACACCAGAGTGGATTCCCACATTACAGACCAGCGTCCTTAATGAACACCACCATTCATCAGGCCTGTTTTCTCAAATCTTTTTATATCATCTTTTTCAACAACCTTTTCATTACGCTGTTTCCCAGCAGCAAACTGGAAAGAACGTCATCACTGCTTAAGTTGCAGAACTGCCCTGCTCTCCAGTGCAAAGCTGAGCTATTGCACCATTTGACAAGAAGGTCAGCAAGGTCTGCAAGCTGAGTGTCTGAACTCAGAAGATGAAGGTGATAATTATTCAGTGGAATGAACTATATAATACTGGTTTAGTGGGATGACAGATAAAGGGCGTGCTGCTTTAGTAATCCAGCTTAACCCCTCAGCCTGCTGAAACAACAGCCAAGTACAATGTTGGACTCATGTTTTGTTTTGGAAAGGGACAAAGGAAAACTGACCCCCGAGTGCTTCACAAAGACTGCTCTGTGCATGCCACAGTCCAATAAAAAAACTACCTTAACCTTAAGGCAACCAAAATACAACAGTTAAACACTACAATTCAAACCTTTTCCTCTGTCATTATATTGATGGAAACTGCACGTGTCAGAATCTCATCCTTGCACCATCTTCCCCAGAGCACCAAATTCAACGTTTGAGAAATGACCAAACAGTTTAGAAAAATAAGCATCAGGCACAGAACCTGACAGAAGAGTCAGAAATGTACTTCAAGAGTGATGCATACAGCAGGCCTCTGCTCCAGAAAGCAGTCTTTTGTATTCAGCATTGACTGGTATTCACTGTGTTACGACAGGCATGCGGTGAGTTGTGCTGTGGTTGCCTGAAGGCATCGGTAGCTCAGAGTGTGACACAGAAACCTTCCAGGCTGACAGGTGGTGGTGATACCTTTGAAACAGCAGCCTCCTCAGCTGGAGCCAGATTAGCTGGAATCAGCAACTCTTCATGGTTAGAGACAGCATTATCCTCATTTAATGCATTACTGGAAGGAGAAAATATTCTCATCAGTGGATGCAGCCAGTGTCCAAAAAGATCCCAAAGCATCAGCAGCATTTTCAGCACTTATTTCTAACTCACATACGCAGAACTGAAGTCTTCCCTGAAAGCCCCTTATCTCCCCAGGTAGGGCCAGGGGCAGCAGGATGTCAAATACTTCAGTCAGTTCAAAAGATAAGAGAGATTTGCTTACTACTTGATAAGATACCCTGAGGCATGGCCTACACTGATTAACTGTTGCAATGCTAATTAAAGAAGCATCTGTAAACCCGTTTAGTTAGACATAGCCTAGCTGCTCAGCAACTGTTCCTCATCTTTTCAAGTTGGTTTCATGGTAATCTGTGTGGCTCCCTTATCCCAGAAACGCTTCCCTCCTGAATCACTTACGGAATGAAGGTGTTTGAGGCAGGGGTTGTTTTCAGGTTGTTCTGAAATACTGGACTGCTTGCTGGGGTACTACTCTGGGTTTTCCCTGATGGGAGAACGTTCCTGTGCAATGACAACAAAACAAAAACCAACACTGAAAGCTCTTCGTAGACTACCTGTTACAGCATGCTTTTCAAATTGCTAGATACACTTTTTGTTCCATATATCACCACGTGCTCTTGGAAATTTGACACATGCTCATCTCCTTCAAAAAACTGAACAGTTAAAACACATATAACTGCAGCTTTTCCAGTGCCCGGAACTCAGCTGGAACTGAAGCTTTTATGAGATCCAGTAATTCACAGGAAAGCAGCTGCCAGTATGGGAGAATACAGTATCTGAATTACTCTGTATGTATCAGAACTTTGTAAACATAGTTTTTAGTGTTTTTCATTCTAAAAACACTCCGCGCTTACTGCGTTAAACAACAGTGCCACAAAGTAAAATGTAACAATCACTGACAGTGAGCACTGAGACTCCAGAGCTCCAGGTTTGCAGTGCTGTACTTGGGAAAATACATTGTGCTTTGCTTCCAAATCAAGACAGTACCTGGCAGCAGCATCCTGAATGTTGGAATTCTTGCTACCTATCAGGCTGTCTTCTCTTACAACCTATGAGAAAACAAACAAACAAAAACCAAGAAAAATATGCACATCTGATTCCTGTTTCCATTTTGTATCAGCTCCGAGATTCACAGAAAAGCTGAGCGCCTCCCTCCCAGCATTAAACTGTGCTGCTCATTTACTGCTCAAGGCCTTCAGCCACCAAACGCTGTGTGAAAATTTCAGTGCAGATAACTTGCTAATGTAGCCAGATAAAAGACCATTATTTGCTATGGAATTTAGTGGAACGTGCTAGAAGCACGGCCTTAGTGACAGAACTGTGGAACAAATATTTGGTTAGAAGGGATCCTTTGGGGGTTACCTGATTCAATCGCCACTCGAATCATGGCCAAATGCAAAGGTCATTAAACTGTTAAGGGCTTTCTCCAGCACCAAAAGGGATGACGATTCCTCTCTGGGCAAACTGCACCCCTGTGACAGTGAAAGGCTGGCAGGCTTCCTTATTCTGCCACTCTTTGGATCTCACCTCCTGAAGCAGCCCTATTTGCAAAGCCCCTTCTCCAACACCACACAATCGCAGAGTCAAACAGGGAAAAAGGACACCTCCTGAACGTGAGGCCACCTCACAACCAGTTCTAAAAAGCCATCTGAGAACACCGTAGTCCTCATCAGCCGAGTATTTACCTTGAGCCCTTGCGCTTCTGCCTGGGCCTTCAGGATATTGCTTTTCATGTCTGCTGGAAGCCACGTCGCTGCTGCCATCGGGCTCTCAATTGCATTGTTAAGACATTTATCTGTGAGCTTCACCACTTCATCCTAGACATGAAAAATATTCATCAGAAGCAGCTCCCAAAAAAACTCTGGGCTGAAATTAATGAACATCACCAAAGAGCAACAAAGCTCTGAGTGAGGAGAAAAGCAGTGGTTATACCAAAAAGAGAAAGCAATCTCTTTGCTTTGGAATGCAGCTCTAAAATCACAGCAGAA
>PPHD01014409.1:0-16714 GCA_002909625.1 Bambusicola thoracicus
TCCTGTTCAGCATCTTCACTCCTGAGCTCTTGGCTGTGTTCTGAACTCATTCATGTCAAAATTTCGTTTGTGTCACTGTGGCTTATGTATGCGAATAATATCCCTAGCTAGGGATATAACATTGATTTGTTGCTTAATTTGGTCTTTTATTTTTTGTCATTTCACCTACCTTGCTGATTCTTGCTGCTTACACTGCACGCATTTCAACTTTTTTTTTCTTACCATTCTGTGTCAATTTGAAATGAAAGTAGGATGATGATGTAACCCCACATGGGTGCTTAAGAATCAATAAGACAAAGATGTGTTTTTAAGGCTTTTAAACATAATGGGATTGAGCAGGTACTATAGACAAAAAGAAGCAAAAATAATTGGGAAGAAAATAGAGTAGATAATTGTGTTTCATGGGGATGCAAAAAAGAACGTTGAAATTTCTTGCCCACTTTTTTGATGATGATTAGTAGTATTCTCTTTTTTGAGGTCTGAATTTCATCCTTCTTGAGATATCTTTACTGCAAGTTTTTTTATTATTATTATTATTTCTGTAGAAAATACTGCTTGTATTAAGAATGAAGTGTCATCTTTCTTCTATCTTTTTTTCATCTTTTAAACTGAATGACTGTAGAGATTCCTGCCTTGAAAACTATCACTCTAAGGTTAATTTGTTCTTCTCAACAGTTCTTCTTATTGGGATTACTGTGGGAGAAAAAAAGGGAACTGCTTTCCTCCTCCTCTGTTTTTATTTTCAAGGTAAGTTTTTGATCGTTACACTAAGGTATTAATGAAAATAGGAAGTCCTACAACCTGTGGGTCAGCAAACATGTAATTTCTTCAGTGCCTTTTCAGAAAACACATCTGAATCTTTCTGCAAAAAACAAGCATTAACTAAGTTCTAAATTGTGAATTACAGTTACTTTTGATAAGGTAGCTCTTGCAGTTTTTTAATGTTTCAGTTCTCTTTATCTGATGTTTGTGTTTCTACATGTTTATGATAGAACATTTGACATACCTTTCATAGTGCACAAAGTTTTATAAATGTTTCTTGTCTTATCCACTTCAGCTCTGAATTTCTCTTCATTCCCAGTAATGTGAGTGTGAGTATAGGGAACCATGCTCATCTCTCCTGTGCTTTTCTTGATATGTTTAGTAATGCAATATTTAATTCAAATCTGAGTGACTACAAGTTCATGGTCATTATGCATTTCTTTTAGTAAGAATTTCATTGAATTCTGTCTCTGTAGCTGCTTTTTTTTTTTTTTAAGGAAAAAAAGAAAACAGGCATTTCAACTTGAGGTCCTATTCTAGCATCTTCAACACATCTGTCAAAATGCAACAGTGAAAAATATCAAGGCAACTTGAAGGGAGATAGAAATTAATATTCATAACCATCAGACAGAATACTGTATCAATCTCAGCCAAAAGAGAAAGGGGCATTATTGAAATGCTACGTAAATATTTTTAATTAGATACAATTTTATATATCAAGACTTTATTTACAATATACCAATGCATATTACACAAACAATTCTACTTAACAATATTCTTAGAGTCCAGTCTATAAGTTGTTTGCTTGTTCATTCTCCACCTTTGATCTGAAACAGGACCTGTAGCTGTTAACTAGGTGCTGTGGTGGTGGTGCTTCTCTCATGCAAAGATCAGATCCAAGTAGTAGAAATTAGTAGAAGCTGCATGCTGCGTCTTGAGCTTTGATGGCAAATTCCCTGAGTGGTGATACTTTATTTGATCTGCAAGCACAGCAAAAATAGTGTGGCAATTTCAGAAAGTGTTCTTTATATAGAATAAGGAGACAATTAATTTTAGATTGATATTCTATTTTTTTTTACTCTATTTTTGGAAGTATTTCAGTTGTTCTTCATGTACTATAGGGAAATAATGGGAAACATTTGTTTGCTGAAAATCATCTGCCTGACATCTCAAGCAGTGCTATTCATTTATATCTTGTTACATGTTAGCCACAGAGGCTTGTAGTTGTAGCTGCATTTGAGTGCATTGCACCTTCAGGACTGTACTTAGCATACATTGTTGCAAGGCTTGTGGAAGATATACTTATTTTTGAACGCTCACATGGTAAAAGAAGAACATTTTCCTTCTGAAGTAAACGTTTGTTGAGTCTGTGAGCTTTCCTGTGTGTTATCTTCCAAATGAAAGGAGAAACATACCTCTTTAGTGTCAGCTGCTCTAAACCTGCATCTGATCACATGGGCATTCAGATTCCAGCACTGCCAGATATATACCTACAGTGTGGGTGTATAGTCTTCATGTTTTCCTCTTAGTTTGCATAAAGATCAGCTGTTCTAAAGGCCTGACTTCCCATGATATCAGGGAATCAGCTGGAACTCTAGAATACATTACAAACCAAAAAATCAAAGGGAAGATAAGTCTGTTGGGTCTCCGATGTCGTCTCTGCTTTGAAGTCTGTCATTTTCTGTAAGCATGGGTGGATTTCTCCTTTTTTATTTTTGTTTTATTTTTAGCTGAATGTTTGTTTGTTGTTGTTTTACAAATGTTTATTCATATATAATCTTGCTTCTTGCAAAGCTGACTTGCAGGAGTGAATATGTTGTACCTTTTGGGGAAGCTACCACTCCCTTATTTTAACCAAAGCTCTTTTTCTGTAATGCGTTCTCTGATGCCTGGCAGGTGAAAAAAAATTAGCTTTCTTCATTATCTGGATTTTTATACAAGATGAGTCTTTCTGTCACATTTGAGAGTGCAGTCAGTGGCTGGAAGTTTGCAAGGAGAGTTTATTTATCTCTTTATCTGGAATTTACCTGTTCTTCCAATCAACTTAGTGAGGAAAATAGAGATATGTAGAATATAGGTGATTAATAAGCTATTTTGCCCAGACCAGTAATCTAACAGAGGGAGTGTCATGCATCATTTTAGAAAGCTGTCTCTATGTAAAATTACTAGTGATTGAGACTGAAAAGATTGCTCAATTAGATTGGGAGGGTATGGGGGGAGGGGAAGTTTTGAGTTAATTATTCTTTCTGAGTTAAATATTCTTTCTGTGCCCTGGACTGAGATGCTTTTTCATTTCATGCATTGTGATTCACAACTTGCTGGAGTAATTCCACTAAGTTTGCACATATCCTTAATACATACAAACAGAAGAGGGAATAATATTTACTTGTTGTTTTAAATAGCTGAACACATTTGCATAGATTTAATTTTCCTTTTCATCTGCTGGTGAAGTGTACTGAGGAAAAAAGAGTAACCAAGGATTGATCTTTTGTTTTATTTAGAATATTTGAAGTTTTAAGTCCGTTATTAACTTGTTATTTGGGGTTTTTTTTTTGTTTTATTTTTACAACTTCAGTTAACGTGGAGAGTAACCTGTTTTTAAAAGAAGAGCTATTGTGTGGGCTAGCAGAAATCACCTTGGCATTGCTCCATGCCTTACAGCTGAGGCATTTAGGTGATCACTTGTGATACAGAAGTCCTCTTGGCTTTGATAGAGATGTGTGGATGGACTTCTATGTTAATATTTTGTTATGTAACCTTGTCTGTTAATGCAAGACTAGGATTGAGGAATTGATTTGTTGCTCCATGAGTTGTCTAATTTGTGAGAGTCCTCAGCTGGTGAGGAATGTTTGTAAGCAAGTGTCAGGGATGTAGAATGAGAAGTTGCTGTTATGCAGCTTTGACCTCCGTCAGCCTTTTAGCTTCTCTATGCTTTAAAGCATTATAAGTACCTTAAACTATATAATCCAGTATCGAGCTAGCCTTTAAAATCTTAATTGTGTGAAGTGTAATGTCTTCCTGTAGTCAAGGTTGGCTGCATGCTGCTTGTTCCCCAGGCTGTAGCTGAAGTACTGAACAACACCACTGAATTGAGGCTGCTTGTTTGCCTCTTTGTGGTATACCATTAGTTTTGGGACTGTACTGGAAACAGGGATAAGGAACTGCTGTGGTTGTGAAAACAAACAACTAACCTACCATAAAACTGTGTCCAGAAAAGGGACATTTTAAAACCTTTCAGGTCTCCAATCTGCTTTGCAGCATGGAGTACAAGCCACTAAATTGATAGGAATTAAAAAGTAGTGCGCTGAGGTAGGTTTGACAGAGAGTAAGCAACTCCTTGGGCTGACTGCACTACTCTGTGTTTCTTAAAGCTCAGTAGTGCTGCTTAGGTTTGGAAATAGACTGACTATTGAGTTGTTAGGAATGGAGAGGGGTGTGTTGATCCTTTTATTTTATATTGGTTATACAGCAATATGCATCCACATCTATAAAAGAGAGCTAAATATGATGATGAATTTTTTCCAGAATAAGAAGTATCAGGGTTGAGTGGAGGCTGACCTGTGTGATCTGGATACTTATAAAATCAGCATGTCACTTAGATGCTGGTTAAAAATGTGTCGGTTTATGAGGGAAAACAACAGGAATTTTTGGGAAATTAACAGCATCACTATCATGTATGAAAACAGGACTGAGGAGAAAGTAGCCATGTTGGAGCAGTTTGTTGAGTGTAAGAGACATTTAAAAAAAAATCAAATAGTTAAAAACAGTGAAGTGTTAAGAAAAAAAGCAGCTTTTAAGAGTTTGTCCCAAGGAATGACTTGATATGCTCTTATCAATAAAGAGGACAAGATTACAATGAGATGATTGACAAATACCAAAGTTTTCAGATTGGTCTTGTGGGGAAAAAAAGAGATTTTGATTTCTCATCTGTTTTCTTCAGGTTGTATGTGCTTCATACACTCAGCTTTTCAGGTTAAATTTGATTCAACTGTTAATACTGCTCAGTTATGATAAGGATGGTTTCTTGTGCAAATGGACCTCTGGTTTCTCAGACATTTTTTTTTCCCACAGATTTTTTATTTTTTTATTTTTTTATTTTATTTAAAATAAATTACTGCTCTGGGCTTTTGAGACTGCACCCAATATGTGTGTGTATATAAATATAAGATCTAATATAAATGTGAAATAATGTTGCTTATATCCCCATAAATTTCTGGGGAACAATTGGTGAGGATATATATTTGTGGCTCTTGGAATATCTCCAAGTTTGAACAATCCATTTAGTTAAAAACATAGAAAATCTCTTTTGTGTCAGAATAGAAATAGAGCAAATTGTTCATTGCCCCCACAAACAGGGATAGTAATTTTTCTAGGTGTTGCAGAAACATAATGTATAGACCTTATAATCAAATGTAATCTAGTGAATGTTGATCTGCTTATATGTGCATTTTTATAAGCATATTAAAACTATATAAATTTTAAAACTGATGAGTAGGTTGAAGAAAAGACTAGCAAAGTTTCAGTGTGAACACCTGTATTTTTCCTTTCTGCAAGTATAGCTTTTATTTCTAGTTTGTTAGATTTATACTACACAGGAACACTGGAACTATTAATGCCACACATGATTGGTTTCCAGTTCTTTCCACCTAGAGATACGATGACACGTTTTATTTTCTTTAATTATGGCACAATTACTACCTACTCAGATTATTTCCATTATAAACTGAATAATCCCCTTGGCCTTTTCTCTTTTATAATATGTTTTTTTCCTTCTCAAAGTGTGCTTTTCAACGTCTGAGATACCTAGAATTTATACACATTATTATCTTTGCAAATCTGTAAAGTGAAATATGACACAAAAATACCATCAGCAATATTGGATACTTATCCAAGCCCTCTTAACCAATTTGAGCTTATGAAAAAAATAATCAGGTAAGTGCTATAATTTCACTGGACAACAGAAATTGAGTGTATCGATGCAGTAAGCCATTTACAACCTTCTGAGGAGATATTTAGACACTGTGGCTGTGCTTTATTCAAAGATGTCCTTCTCATGTCATTTCAGTCCCCTCTCTGGCCTATGCATTTCTGCAGTACTGTACACTTTTGAGCCCCATGGATGTACATTATATATACAATCAAATTATTTCGGTAAAGCTATAGCTATAAATATTGGTTAATATAGATCTTTTATTGTAAACGTAAAGGCAGTTCTTAACTTCTGACTTTGCAGGCAGAAACATGTCAATTTTCACCTTTCAGTGTACTTTAGTCTTATGTTTTCACTGGAGGCAAAAGTGTAATTGGCTAATTAATAATTCACGAAATACTTGACTCATTAAAGGGACTTGCTTCCATGTAGGGATGTTTTAAATAATACCAGGAATCCTGGTACAGATTTCTGAGACAGTGCAAAAGTGACTGTATCAGATTGTTTTTACGTCTCCTTGGAGAGACTGTGAAAGAGAATACTGCACCAGAAGGGCTTTTAATGGGATGTGTCCCTGAACGGAACAAGTAGGTAAGCAAGATGGTTTCATTTCTTGCCACAGAACACAGTGATTTGAGCCCAACGTTAAGAAAAAAAGACAGGTCTGTTGCAGTCAAACAGACAGTAGAACATCATCATTATGGGTTAAATGGTGTGTGTATGACAAAGGTTTCATTTTGTCACTAGTGTTTGAACTGCTGTACAAACAGTAGAAAGTAAAAGGAGATGGTCTAATATTGAAGGTGCAGAGCTTCCTGACATGGTATAGGCTCCCTACTTATTCATGATGTGTAGTAGTCCTCCAAAAATTTTAGTAACAACCCTTCAGAACTGATTACAGAGAGAGATGCTCTGCATATTAACAGCTGGTCTTTACCCTAGAGAATCTACAACCAATCTGACAAAGGGGAAAAAAAAGGGAAAGAAAAGAAAAAAAAAAAAGCCAAGGGAAAGAAAACCAACAAGGCAACGGGATTTGAGTAGAATGATAAAGATGCTCTTGAATTAAATCAAAGCAATGACTTCAGTAGAAGAAGAGAGCAAGAAAAGAAAAGAGTTTGTTAGAGTACTTGTCACTTAACAGATTACTTTAACAGGCTTGTAAATGGGGAAAAATGGGAAGCTGGTAGATACTGTTCTATCGCAATCTGCTCAGTAAAATAGATCTGAATTGTATCTCCTTATTTTAAGGAATGTGCACAAGCCTTGTCCTTTGCTTGCTTGTTTCATTGTGGTACATCTTCTCCAAATAAATGAAGTTATGTTGTAACCAGAGACTGAGCCGAGACACACCAACTCATTATCTATATCTTATTTTGAAATATTGCAGAAATTTCTGTAGCTTTGATTTTAAAACTTTTTTCTTAAGGAGAAATTAGCCTTATAATTTAATAATTTTAATTAAAGAAATAAGATTACAGTATCTGAACTAACATGGCTTGAAATAAAATCTGGACTTTTCTAACAGAAACATTTTATCATTATTTCTTACAATAAAAATGACTAAAACATTTTTAAAGCAGTATTTGAAATACTGTGGCACTTAATTGCCGTGCTGGAAATATTAGAATTGGACATTCAGTTACCTGTGTATTTAGTTTATAAATCTTGCTTGCTGCAAGTTTTTGAATGTTAATCTGTAGGACCAGAGTTGGGCAAAAAGAAACTTAATTACGTTGTGGGGGAGATTAAACATAGTAATTGCACTGATGTTTAAGACACTCGAGAATATAATTTATTTTAATTAAGGGCTTGCCTTCAGGAGACAGAGGGAGGACTGTATCCTCATGAAGGGTTTGCTGTCTGCCTGTAGTTTGATCAACATTCTCCATCTGAGAGGTTTTAGGAGCCGTAATGTGTGATGGCATAACACACTCAGTGCAAACAGCTCTCACTTGGTTTTGCATATGTAAGTAAGACTTCAAGGAGTTGTTGAAGTTTTTGCTGTCTTTTCTGAAACTCAGTTCAGAGCAATTCCACATAAAGTTATGGGAAAAATGACCACTACCATTGAGTGATATCTCCAAATTGCTTTTGCTGGATCTTGTATCATCTCTATGTGTGCAGAGAGGAAAACCGTTGCATAACTGTTATTTCCTAGAGGGGAAAAAAATAAAAAAGGAAAAAAAAATGTGTTTGGTAGATCAGAAAATATTAATGCCTTTCTTGTGTGGTCAGGGAAGAAAGAATAGATACGATGCTGTGTATAGTTATCATTCCTATACCTTCTCTTGCTATTCATATTTGCTTTTAACATCAAAGTGTTATTTACATACAGCAGTGGCTTTCCATGGTGATTGAGGTCCTTTCTCTTTCTGTGGTTTTAGACTTTATGAATTGCAGCAAGAAAGCATTTCCCTTGGTACTGTTCTTCTTACTGTTTCACATCTTGTTAGTGCTGGCTGCAATAGTTATAAACTAGGAGAAAGCTGACAGGGCAGCTGTTTAAATTTTTGAATGATACGTTCCAGATATTAATTATTCTGAAAATCATTTAATACCTTAGTAAGACAAGGGTTGGATCATAAATGTCCATTTCGTTCGTTTGTGTTATTTGAGACTTTTTTAACTGGCTGCTTAATGGTCTGTGTCATTCAGGTGTATTATTAACTCTGTTTGGCACATTTTACTCCAGCATCATTAATGGCACAGAATGACTTTCCCATCATTTTCTCTTGAGATCCCAGGTAGAGAACAAGATCAGTGACAGTTTTATCAGTGAGTTGCATTAAGTTGCTGTTTGCTACTCATGAATCAATGTATTTTAATCTCCAACTGGTCCTTGTTCTGCATGTGTCAGTGTCACTTCACTGTTTCATTTGCCAAATGAACAAGAGTTAAAGTAATTCCATGTTTTTTCAGTGGATTACATGCAATATGTTTAGTTTGTTCTTCTTATTTTACTGCAAAGGGGCTCTCAAATGGCAGTAAAGAAATAAGAATCGCTGTTAAATAATAACTTAAAATATATATATACATATATATAAGATGAGGTTTGAGCTATAAAACCTGTCACAGTTCCTGACTGAAAATTCAACTGTAACTGGGGAGATTAGAGACAGACCTGCACGTTATTTCACCTTCCCGATGTATGGTGAGATCACTTCTTGTTTAATCTGTGTAAGTAATATGGAAAGTAGGGAAGAAAGCAACAGCTTCATGGTCACTCTGCCCTTGGATAAGTCTGCACTTGTTTTTTTTATAGTATGGGAAATCAAGGTATATTTTGTGTATTTATTAGTTTTAGAGGTATGAATTTTCACTTACCCTCTAAGAAAAGCCATGGTACTTAGACATTTAACAAACACAGAACCAACAATCTTTCTAGAGCAAAAATGTGGTATCCTTCCTAGAAAGAAATAGAGGAAAGTAATAAATGTATTCCTCGTTTTATTCAATGTTAATTGGCTTTGAGCTGTATCTAAGAATATGAAATATACAAAAAATGTTTTTTAAACATGTTGACATACCAGCTGTTAGCTCTGGAGTTTTCTCTGACCTGTCAAAGCTGCTGATAGTTGTGTCACTTTTTAAAACATCTTTCAGAATCTTTGTATCATTCATTCTGTATTTAATTGTATTCTGTCACATCAGCCTTCTTGTTGAAAATATTCTCTTGGTTAATAGAACAAGAAATTACCCTTGAGATATTTATTTTGCTATAAATTCTCTTGATCAGCAATAATACGCTGACATTTCTGCTGAGAGAACTTGATGAAATCTTGTGGTTTTGACCTATCCTTGAGAATACCTCCTGGGAAAACTGCACACCACAGCAGAAAGTATTGGAGTTCTGGTGTGATGGTGTCATGTTAAATTCATTAGTAATACCTAGAAATTGAGATTTTGTTAGCCTCAGTAGAGGATAAAGTATGAACCTCTACATTAGACATGAAAGGATGAGTGGAAAGGGAAGAGAAAATCAAATTGATCTTGCTTGTTTTGTGCCCTCTTGGGGCTTACCCTCAGTACAGACAGAGAAGACCAGTCATTTCTTTGTTTGTACCCCCCATTCTGTCTCATTCTAATCTACTTTCACTTACTTGCAATCAGCTTCTGGCTGAAATTTGCAGTATTTATTGTTAGTTTGCCACTTGATTCTCAGTTCTAACAGTCCCAGTAACCGCAGGATTCAAAGTTACAGAACTCTGTGAGTCTGGAGGAGAACATTTGATGTGGTTCCAAAATCTCAGGTGTATTTAGGTGAGCAAAGTAAGATCCATCAGTCTAAACAATGTGAGACATCAATAAAATTTTGGGTTTTTTTTCTGTGCAGATGGTTTAATTTATTAAGAGTTAGAGATCCAAAAATGGCCAGGTAGATGGCTTGTCCATGAATGACCAAACAGTGGTCAGCACAGACAGCTGCTCTCAGAAATTAAGTGATGTATGGCCTTTAAATGCTCATAGTCTTCTGCACAACTTCTGATGTTTACTTTCTATCCCACTTTGGATGAATATGGAAAGGGTTTTGTTTGCCCTTCACAAATAGAGGGCCAAGACTGTGTTCATACAAAGAATTAGGATAAGCAGAAACTTGAATCTGGATTAAGCAAAAGGGTTTTTAAAGTGTTGAGATGGGGTTAAAATCCCAAGTCACACCATAATGGTTTCCAGGTTCAGACTCAGGTATGGAAGCCCTGATCCACTACAGAGCTCTATTTCTTGTCTCCTTATGTGTATAGGACTGTGATGCATGCCCTCATTCAGTGTATCAACCACCAAAATATTTTTCATTACAGACTTTTCTAGCACAAAGGCTGGCAATTTCTGAAGTAGTGGTCACATTTAAGGTTATCTTTTTAAAGGAGAAATAACTTTTGAAAGCAGAATGAAAGAGAGCTGGCTCTCTTTCAGTGACATGGCTGTATCTGTTGCCTTTGTTGAGACTTGTTAGAGAAGGACTTCAAAGTTGAGAAAGGCAAGACCTCATCACCTCTCCTGGGTTCTGATACCTAGCAGGTGTACTGTGAAATAATGTACTGAATATGCTCTCAATTGTGAATCCTGAAAGGAAAAACATATTCTTGCTCTTACTTTTCAATGCCATTCCAGTATGGTATAGAAAAGCTTTAAGGCACGGGTCCAACCTTTTGGCTTGCCTAGGCCTCACTGAGTGAATAGGAATTCTCTTGGGTCTCGTAAATGTGGGCTGCTCCAAAAGTAGTGTCTCCTATTTTTTTCCATGGAAGCTACAACCAATACAAAGAGCACAGTAACACTATTTGATAGAGAAGATATGAGTCTCTGTTTTTCAACAAAATTACCACCATTAACCATGCATTTTTTTACAATGATAAACAAGAACCTGCATGCAAGAATTGTCAAAATCTGTGCCACTGATGAAACATACCACACAATTCCTCTTTAGGCTCACATCCTGTTTTGTCTACATAAACATTCATCATGCACTGATGAAGCCAATGGGTGCTATCTTTTCAAAATGGAGGAATTCAGTGATACACCTTTATTCCATATGCACTTCTACATCACTTGCAGTTCCATCAGTGTGCCCCTCTGCTGCCATCTGTCACATGGCAACAAAACATAGTGAAACACTGGTGGGCAGGTTCAACCTCTACTGCCATACCACTACCATCCACATCTAATGTCGTGGGTCAGCATGATGATTACCTCATAAAATATGTGCTGTAGTTAATGCATGTAAGTAACAAAACTTTTTTTGGTACTCTTTTATTAAAATATAAAAGGGAATAACAAAACCACAAAATTAGTGGGTTATTTGGGCTTGTTCTTATGAAACTGATGAATCAGTCAGGTTTGATGGCAGTGGCTGCAATTCTTAGTGAGCTTTCAAAGTGATAATTAGAGATTTTTTTTTATTACAATTTACTACTCCCGTGCTTCATCCTTAAAAACAGTTGTTCACAAATGTGCATACTGCCAAAAAGCAATGACATGAGTAAGGCATTACTGTGAAACAAGGGATATATTTCTCTGGTACGATCGGGCTTGTAAAAATTTGGTGGAGGGATATCATCCAATTTTGTAGTTGAATGTCTGATTTCAACCCTATGCATTCAATATCAAAATTGCCAGGTGATATGTTGACTGAATATGGAACCACAAATATACCAAAAATCAGGTGAGTTTTTTTTTTTTTTGAAACTTATTCTCAAATTTGTGTATCATAACAGAAAACATGGTTGCATATTTTTGCTATTCACGGGAATGTGTTTAACCAGCATATCAAAATGCATAAAATTATTTGTCATAACTTCAGTCAGCCCTGCTGCGTACCCTCCCCGTTTTCAGCTCAGTGTTAACTGCACGTTGATACATTTGTTGCTGAGTGATGGCTGCAAGCCTGGTGCTGGGCTGGGCCTCTTGGTGGGGGAGAGCTACCACTGCTGTGATGGCAGGAGGTAGCGGGCAGCTGCATAATGAGCTGGGCCAGGCCACGGGTTGGACATGCCCGCTGTAGGGTTTTGAACAAGATTGAAAGTTGGTTTAATGACTTGTTGCTATATTACTTGACACTGTTTGTTTTTCTTCAGATCTTCCAGGTTTTATTTATTCTTTTTAATTTAAGTTAGTAAAGCTGACAAAGAGGGGCAGATACATCAGTTTAACATTCTTAATCATACAGGAAATTATTTTGGTTCAGTGTCTGTCCAGTTCAGTTTCAGTTTTACCGGTACATTTTCAAGCTGCTCTGTGCAATCAGAAAATGTGATGGAAAGAGCCATGAAGCCACAACTGAAGTCTTATCCTGAAATTTTATGTCTAGAATGTGGTCACCACTATCAGTTCCTCCCTCTATCTAGACTACTTTGGTGAAGTTGTAGAGTGGGATAAAAATTGTAAAATTGTACTCTCGTGGAAAAAACATGGTTAGTACACAATGTTATTGAAAAGGGAGGGCGTTTTGGAGGTTACAGGTTTGATTCCTTCTCCCCTGTTAAGCTCTCCATATATGCAGAGCATAGAAATGTACATATTTATACAAAAGCAGATAACGCAGACAAATGAGACTCTAAATGACAGTACTGGTTGCCAAACTTTCAGTATTTTATTCTGTTTGATTTGCTTTTATTGCATTTAACTTTGTTTTGATTCCTTACTTTTAGTGTGCTTAGTCATGTTGTACCTTGAAATAAAGATTCTGCATCTGTGGTATATTTCATTGATGTCCTGTTAGCATGAAAAGGCATTGTGAAGAAACATCTCCCTGGAGGTGTAAGTATTCATAATTGGATGTAATTTCCCCTTCTGAACTGTGGGCTATTGGCCGCTGCTCTTTTGCTTGATAGGACTTTGCTCTGATCAATAGGCTACGTATGTGGATCTCTGTTTAAATACAGATCTTAGTCCATGAATATCAAGCTATATGCAAAAATCTGTACCCGGACATTATTTTGTCCTGTGCCATGCTATCTAGGAAAGTAATTTATTTCTGTGGTTGAGGGAGGACATATTCATGAATATGATAAAGTGTGTTGGGAATTGAGAAATTCTCAGAGGAAAAAATCCGATGAACATAGCTGATCTGCCATCATTAATTAGACCAAGGAAGACTTCAGCAGTACTTCTGATGGCTTTGTTATGCACAAAACTTTTGGTTATGCAGTTTTTGTTGCCTTTATAGCAGCCTACAACATTCCCAACTAATTATCGTTATACTTTTTGTTTATTTGTTTTGTTATGGCCAAATCTTTTAGCATTGAGTATGATCAGAATTATTCTTTGACAAAAAACTTGCTGCTTTTGGTTTTAGAACATCTTTGAAGCAACTTGACGAGAAGTTTTTGGAACCGGAGAGAAGTACAATAAAAGGAGGGGGAAAGAAAAAAATGTTCGGCAAATCTTTCTTTAAAGGTATGTCCTTTCCGTTTCATCTCTGTTTTTTTCCTGTCCTTCATGATGTGACACTTAGTGCCAGGGGGATGCTAGTCATTTTCATGTAGAGTTATTTTCTGAGAGCTGTATTTGAAGTACCATTTTGTTTAGAGAAGGTGCTGTGAGGCAGCATTTGAGGTAGTTATGCTTGTTGCTATACCTTTAATGAAGAACAGTTAAATAATTACTAGCTGAATAAATATTTTACTCAAACCCAGAATGCCTATCTTTATCCTCTCAGGAGTGCTGTGATGAAATCAATGGATTTAACTGAGTACTGAGATACTGTGACGAGACATAAATATAGATGTTATACTTCTATAACTCCTCAGAATCGTTCAGACTTTTGGCTTACTAGTTTACCTCATCTTTTTCAGAGTTAACATATTTTTTTCTTGAGAATTTGAGAAAACTGATGGATCCTTCCTAGTAATACAGAAAAATAAGGATTCTGTGATTTAATATAGCTGCTTGTTTCAGTTTGCAAGGCTTGCTTCCTAAAATTGCACAAGACTAAGAACAGAGTTGCAGTTTGTGCTAATTTTAAGATGATAGTGGTTTCTACTGCAGTGTCCCATAAATGACATTTTAAGTCATTTATTTCCCAGATGTTGAAGTACCACCTTTGCTGCTGCTTTTTTTGCCTTGGTAAAAAAAAAAAAAAACAAACCTAGTTTTCCTACTTGGTTTTTTAAAGCATCTTCCCACTGTTGCTAGGGTAATATTATGTATGTTCCAGACTAGAAAAGAGGTTAGTACCAATTGTGCTTCACAGATTGAAGGTGCCGGGTCTTATCACCTGAATTGATAGGCAACACTGGCATATGCTGACATTTTGTGTAAATATCCTACTGCATTTAAGCTGGATTTGGCCAAAGTGTATGGGGCATCTTGCATATGTTCCTGCTTCCCATCCCAGCGTGAGTGGTGCCTGCACACAACCTGAAGAAGTCCAGGACTGTGCAGAACTAAGTTTCTTCATTTCATGCAGCTGTAGGACAATACACTAAAGGAAAGTGTCTTCTCTGCAGAGAAGCTGTTGCTGCAACTTGCAGCGACCATTCTTCTGTCGTGTTGCTGCTGGCTGCGGTCAGAGCTGAAGCTCTGAGTGAGAAGCATGGGATCACCACAATGCAAATCCAATACTGCACTTGCAACCATCTTCTGGGTGCCCTCCTTCCACTTCCTGGTCAGAGGACAGAGTTGGATTTAACCTTGTGAAAATAGCCTAGGGAAGGTGAATATGGACAGGAGAGGTATTAAGAAGCAGTGTAGATGAAAGCAGAATAGATGCACTCCATACGTGTGTTAGGTTAGTCTTACAAGACAGAAAGAGAAGGGATTCAGTAAGTGCTACGTTATTAAGGGCACCTCAGCATATATTGAGTTGTTACAGTAGGGTTTAGATCCACCACCCCTCTCTGTTATCAGAGGAAAAAGTTAAAATGCATTTTAGTAGTCATTTTCTATCTCCACTATTTTTTTACTGGGGAATTAATGTTACCTATCAAGTCTCCTTTCTTTAACAGTTGTCAGTGTATCAGAGATCTATCACAAAGAGTAGAAATGATTTGTTTTGCGTACTGTAGGCTGTTAACATCTTTTGCATGTCAAATTTGACAATACTACAGACAGGACTTGTCACTCACTATTATTAATATACCTCTCAGCAAAACAAAGATACATACTGTATTCAGTGTAAAGCCAAAGTGACGGAGTCCTTTATGCAACCAAAATAAATGTATTCCTGTTGCTTTGAAATCCACAGTTCTCTTTGGTGTTATTTTACACGTTCCAGTGGAGATTAAAGGAACAAGTGAGAGGGAGAATTCATTGACTTTCCTGGCATATATGTGTATCTATACTGATTTTAACCTTGCCTGTGAAAGGTCAAGCATAAAATTATTTGTGTAGCACAGCTGTCTTCAGAGGTTTAAATTAACATAGATCGAGAGTACCATAGGAACAAAAGTTCATTTTATCCTAATTGGATTAAGATAAGTCTCAATTCTGTGAGGGTGAGGTTTCACTAGAGTACAAACTTCAGGATTGACAGAAAGGGATTAATTTATGTGCCTCTTGTCAGGTTGTTGACTAATAACGTATTGATCGTATCTGGAAGATATGCAGAGTGTCTGTCAGAAGCGAAGACACTCTGGAATTGAAAATTACTAGCATATCTGACATTGATCAAAGCTAGATTAATGGAAATAAGCAGCAGTAAGTGGGCTGCAGCATATATCAGATTCAGAGTTTTATGTCGCGTGTCCTGGAGCAGACTTCATAACCAGGCATAATACTCAGCCTCAGCAATGAGTGACTGATTTGTGTAGTGCCTGGACTTTTTTCTGCTTTTCTTTTATGTGTTTCTGCAGACATATTGAACTACTACAGTTTAATCCCAGAAGAGCCTGCAGGTGGTATTGTCCTTGTGTTGAGGAGTTATTAAATTCTTAAGGTCACCATAAAAAAAGGTTCCATTAAATTAAGTTAATAAAATCATTGGGCTAAGAGTGCAGGTGTCAAAGACTTGGGAATTGGACTGTCTCTCATGACATAAAGATAAAGGAATATCTTACAACTCATCGCAGTATGAACATGTTAGCAGTGCTGCTTATGTGGAGTTGTGGCATTGATGAGACAGAGACACTGGTGCTTTGCAGAAGGATATGTCCTGTTGAGAAACTTTTGGCAAGGATGGGTTCCAACAGTATTCATCTATGTCATCTTTACATTTTCAAACAAAGAAATACAAACTCTTCTGTTGTCTTCACATATATATGCACAGAGAAACACAGATAAATAGGTGTGCATAAAAATGTAGTTTATATATAGATCCATGGTGATCTGTTGCTAACTCCTGTTATGTATTTAATAAGGGGAACCGAGCCTGTAGTTTTTCCAGTGCTCCTAACACACTGAAACTTCTTAAAACAGTGAAGCTCTTGAAGAGTGGGATTTAAAATCATTTGAAGCCGATTTCTTTAATGGAGTCTATGATGAGGCCTCTGAGGAAAAACAAAGTCATAAATTTAAGTGGTTTTTTTTGTTGGTTTTCTTTTTTTTTTACTATGTTCTGATTGATGGCATTTTTCTTTAATG
>PPHD01014410.1:0-16714 GCA_002909625.1 Bambusicola thoracicus
CCTGCAGCCCAGCTGTCCCCCTGCACAGATCACCTCCTAACTTCGGTTTGATGGCGTCCCACAGCCCCAAGTCCTACAAATCCAACCTGTGAGCACTACAGACTGAGCCACAGACAGCGCTGTACCATCGCAGCCTTCATGTCCCCATTCACCCCAACAAGGAGGGAAGGGCAGAAGGCTGCTTGTCCCTGTCCTAGCAGACAGCTCTCCCATCTGTACCACTACTTATTTATACAACAGGAGCCTTCCAATGCTTCCTCCATCAGCCGCAGATCCCATTTGGTGTTCCCTGCAGCTGAAAGGAGGAAGCACAGCTCCGGACACACAAAACCTGTCTGTCTGTGAGAAGGACTCGGAGCCAAACTTCGCGTTTTACCATCACAGAAAAACAGCAGCAAGGACTGGGTGCACACCTGTGGTATAAATATGTACATATGTGCATATATACATACATACACACACGATGCTGCAATCCAAAACCGACAGCACAGGTTTGTGAGCCGACTCCCACTCTGTAGAGTACAACGTGCTGAGAATTGGTATAGGAAAAGAACCCAACAGTTACCTCCGGAGATGAATCTCTCCACCACTGTTAGAACACCCCACACACCAGCAGCAGCACAAGCTAAAGTTCTTCCAGTATCGCCCTCGGGTTTCATCTCCTTCCCTACAGCAAAGCCGGAACGGTGAAGCCCAGCTCCTGCCAAGCAGGTTGGGGCCAGGGGACGTTGGCAGAGCTCAGACAGATGTCACACTGTTTGGAAGCCATCACCGTACAGACAGCATGGTAAGCAACTGCTACAGACCACGAGAATACAGCCACACTGCTGCTGGTGGGGGAAGGAGAGCAGAGAAGACAACAGCACTCAAAGAAGAATGGCCGTTTTATATAAGAGCTTCCTCTACACATATACATATATATAAAACCACCAGAAATTCCCAGCACCTATCCTCGAAACAAGGAAATCCGTTGCGCACGTTAACATTGGCATCTTATATTCAAACAGAAGTTTGTCTTCCAGACGTATGGCATTTGGCTTGTGCAAACATACAAGACAGACAGCTTCCCCCAGCAGCTCCCTCTGGGGCACAGCACGGCCTCCTGGAATGCAGGGAGCATTTGGGTCCCAGCACTGAGGCTCTGAGCGGAACACAGCTCCTGCAGGACCTGAGCACTGCCAACTGCTGCCACCGCGTCAGCCATGAGTTACACTTCTCTCAGGGTACTGTAAGCAGCTGTTGGTGCAGCAGTGCACCACTGGATGATTTCCACTATAATACAGAGAAGCGGCGCCGGATGAGGAAGTTAAGCTGACACCAACCTTACGCTACACACAGCGGCACCGGGGGTTCAGTGCTCTGATTCGAGGATTAATGCACAGAGACAGCATCTGGAATTAAGAACACGAGGCAGGGGCTGCCGAGCGCCACCGGTCCTGAGCCTCCTGTTCAGCATCACATCCAGCTGCACTGAGCGGGGAGAACTGCAGCATCGACACGTCCTAAATGAGCCAGAAGCATCAGTAACACTGAAGGGCACCGGAGAGACCGTGGGCACAAAGTAGGTGAGAACAGAGCGCCTCTCACGGAGCACAGCGCTCTGCCACGCAGCCCTAAAAAGCACACCGGGGTCCCTCTGCACCACGCAACAAAACCACTTTAAGAATGGGACAGGAATGTCTTTTCTGCCAGGCTCCCACCCGCGCACAGCCCCGTAAGCATTTATGGGCCCCGACGCAGAGGGCTGGGAGAGGTGCAGCCATCCCACAGCACTGCTGCAGGACAGCCGCTCGCTCCTCCTTCCCAGCAGGTGTGTGCAGGCTGTGTGCAGCCCGGCCCTGACGAGCACCGCGTTACCAACACCACGAGCACTGATATCTAAAGCAGTTTAAAAATGTTACCAATTTAAAAAGAAGACTAAAAAGGGAACGTGGCTACAAAACATCACTGCGTGGGATCGGCGGAAACCTACACCGGGTCGGACGCCACTGAGGTTTACTTCAGTTTATATACAGATAAATAAGTCAGGATTATCCTACATACAGCACTAACTAAATGAAACTGGCATCTAATGCCCTTTGTTTGCTTCAAGTGAGAGTGCAGCCGGGCATCCCCACCCAGCACAGCTCGGGCACTGCGGGGCAGCAGCTCCCTCTCCTTCCCAGCCATGCAGAGGGGCTCCTGGGGGCCATCCTGCACCAGGAGGAGCTGCAGTGCAGTGCAGTGCCAGGGAAAGTGCTGCCGCACGGTGCCATGCACGGGGAGGAGGTTGGGCTGCCCACACAGAGGTCTCAGGCAACTCATACAACGAAACAAGCGCCAAACTAACAGGGATGCGACCTTTACAACCGACGGGAATCAAAGCTCAAGTTTGAATTGTGGGGACAGGCTGAGCAGAGAGCAGCAGCACTCCGGCGGAGCTTTGGAAGGAGCCGTTCTGTGCCCAGCAGTGAGCAGGGCTCGGTGCCCGCCAGGCTCTGCTGCTTTGCATCGGCAGCTCCACCACTCCATGCCCCAAAGCACACTGCATTTGTTAACCATTATTTCCGGCACAACTTTGTCTTTACTACGATTACATTTGGCCATTTTGAAGTGCAACTCGTGTTAAGAGCCCGGGGTGCTCTCATACCTTATCCACAACAACACAACCAAGCGGGTATTCACCTATTCCTTATACAATCCAGGCAGAAGTACGTTAATAACCATAAATTCAGAGGTTTCAGAGTAACGCGGCCAAACCAACCGCTTCCAGAAATCTGAATATTCACTTCAAGATGTGTTTTCTCCTCCTTCCCCCACGCAGCTCCCCTCGGAGCACCCAGCACATCACGCTGGCACTAACAGGACAGGACTGACTTGCCATTCACACACCACCCACAGAGCAGCTGAAAGGAACGCAGCGGCTCTTGAAGAACCAAAGCAGCGCACTTAGCCTGGATATCACCTTTTTCAAGTAGTGCAAAACACAGAGAAAGCTATCAGCTCAGCCTCCACAACGGCAGCTTTGCTGTCGGCAGTCCCACACAGCTGGCCCCTGTGCTACACACCTGGATGGACACGGGGAGCACTGCACACAGCACACAGGGTTAACTTCCTTCTGCTCGTCCTACCAACCCAAGCACACCAACACGCTCATTTACACAGCCACAAAGCACTACCAGCTCTGTTAGCAGCAATACCAAGTGATCTGTGCAGCCTGTGAGGGCAATTTTAGCCAGCCAGCTGTGAGGGAGGAAGCCTGCAGATCGCCGTGCAGCACGGCACTGAGATGTGGCACCAGGCAAAACCTACAAGGACAGCTGACCCGATGCTATTCAAGCTTTAAAATTGCTTTTCTTTTTAAGGGGTCATACAAAAGCTTTAATTAAATAAGGACCTTGAGCCAAATAATGCACTGCTGTCCTCAAGGCCACCCAAGAGAGGGATTCTGAGTTAGAAGCATCTTCCAGTAATCCACAGCATTTCAGGACGGAAGGACTACCAACAAGAAAGGAATTACTGAACAAGAGTGCTACTTCAATCTAGCCAGGTAATTAGGAGTGCTTTCAATCTCTGGAACCTGACGTGGCACCAAAAGCATCCCTATCTGCATCAGGCTGACATGCAAGCAATAAACGTGTCGGTACCCACAGCACACATCTCATAGCGCACGTGTTCCTCGCTCAGCACCCAGACCGCAGTGATAACGCTCTCCTCCGGCCGGCCCGCTCAGCGTGGCTTTGTGTCAGACTTGGTGTGCACAGCTCTGTGCAGCTCATGCAGAGATGGAGTGAAAAATACGTTCAGAACAGCTCTCTGGCAGGACATCCTCCCCTTGTTTTCTGGCCGTTTCCTACAGACTGACAGTGCTCTCTGCTCCCTTCCCAAGTAACACCTGTATCTTGTAAAAAGAGCAGCACAAAAGACCTCAAATGAAACTTGGGATGGAAGGCTGTGAATAGCCTCTCCATAGAGACAGGTGACCAACAGGGAAGGGGAGCTGGAGGTACAAAGGACAGGAGAGGCATCGTGATAGAAAACCATAGAGATCAAATTAAGGAGAAGGCAATTAACTGCTAAACATGCCATGTAGAAGCTTACGAGTTGCTGTTCCAGATCCCGACTCCGTATCATTTAAAACAAGGTTATTAATAACAAAAACACGCCAGCAATTCAGCAGCTAAAACGCCTATTTAACAGTTAAACCCCACGGAACAGCCGTTTCAGAAGCAGTATCCAAACACGATTTGGCTTCAAAATGGCTCAGGAAACTTTCCAATCGTTTCCCCACCGTTGCTCTGAGGGAAAGAAGAACACTGGTGTAAACAAGTCTAAAGGTAAGACAATGTGCAAATCATACAGTATCAACATAAGAAGTGTTTTGTTCTTCAAAAGCCATTTCAGTACTCCACAAAGACGCTCATGAGAAAATGGAAGGGCAAACATTATAACAACTTGATAAAACAAGATGTAATAGCCCACTTGTCCATCAGGATCTCAGGTTATTAGACAAAGACTTAAAAAAACAATTAACACTTATGCTGTCACCTACTGCCTCTATTTCATCCACTTGCTCAGTGCAAACCAACGAACCAGTTTCACTTGAAGATTCTCATGCATTCAAAGAAGCTGCACTATTTGGTCTTTAGCATTTCAGGAAAACGCCTGAACTCAAAGCAGAACAGAACTGTGCTTGAAGTTCAAGTCCCACTGTCACCACCACGTAAACCCATTCACAGCTGCCTTTGTGACAACCTACGGTTTGTGGTTACACCGTCACTGAAGATAACCCTTGTGCACGAAGAGCTGCTGATCAATTTAACTGCTCAAGGATTGGAAACTCTCCCTTCTTGTGTTTTTTTCTCAAGGTGTATTTATTTAAGCTGTAAACCAGCATTAGAAGAGGATTCTAGCTCTGCAGGACTGGCATTTTTTTGGTTCTTGGCTTTGTAAACTTGCTTAGGTAGCAGGAATAGAAGCAGGGATAAGAGAATTGGCTTGTTGCACCCAAATAAAAACTATGAGCTTTTTTTTTAAGGGTCTTTGACAGCTTGGCTGTATGAAAGTATGGCGGCTCCCGTGAAACTTTAAGTCTCATTTTAGGCCAGTACCACTGCTTAAAATGCAGAATGTCTCCATCACACATACTGTGACAACTCAATACATTACACCACAGACATTTAACGTAACTCCATACATGCTATTAAAAAAAAAAAAGAAAAAAAACAAAAAAACCAAAACAAAAAAAAACAAAAAAAAAGGAAGAGAAAGGAAACATAAGACCGTAGCTAAACTGCTTTACATACTGCATGCTACAGCACTTCACGTATCATCGAGATACGACACTGAAAGGTGACAAAAGGCTGAAGGGATTACAAAATACTTTCAGCAGGTTGGAAAGCTGCCTTCTTACTGTGGCAGAATTTTTCCCCCTCCCCATTCCCTACTTCTAATGTTCATGATTCTAGTGTTGAGTTGGCCATGTATTTTTGTTTTTTAATCCATTCTAATGACAGTGTTTCCTTAACTTAATTAAATCCATCAGTGTGGTAGCTAGGGTGAGAGTCAGCTGTGAGCTGGGTTGTCTCTGTGGCTGATGCTGGCTGTATCACAATAGGTGCGTCTGAGGCCTCTGAAAAGCAAAGACAAAAGGCTTAGTATACCAAGGCAGAGGGAAAAAAAAAAGCAGTGCTGTGTGCTTTGGTAAGCATAAGGTACCTCTCCCTGCAGCGCTTTGATAACACCATTGTCTGGCCAGGCATCCGTTAGCAGGGGGTGAGCAACTGCACCGTGCATCACTCGCTTTGCGTACTTCCATTGTCCTTATTGTTGCTTTTCTTTTTCTCCCCTTTTTCTTTCTTTCTTATTAACCCATCCTTATCTCAGCCTTCCGCTCTCCAATTCCCTCCCCCACGTTCTGCTGCGGTGGGAGCGAGCAAATGGCTGCACGGCGTTTATCTGCTGCTGGGTTAAACCACAACACTCACCCATTTCTCTGAAGCTGACCTCACCACACCTTCAGTGAAGACCCACAGGGAGTTTTCTGCAACCGTATTTCTGGTGCCAGCCTTACCCACACGACTCTTTAAACTCTTGTTAAACAGTTATACCTCTGCAGGGACCTGTGCTGATCTGCCTGCAAAGCAGGCGTTGCCCCTCACGCAGCACACTGAGCCCTCACTCAGAGGCTGACGCACTCTGAATACCAGAGGTTCTACAATCCTACCAACCTCCCAGCTGCATTACTTACCCCTTTCATCTGACTGCAACTGTGCCTCCAAGTCCTCTGGAGAGACGTAGTACTCCTGCTCCTCGCCTTCAGGAGGTTTAGGTTTACACTTCCCACAGCAGCAATTACAGCAGCAACACAGACAGCAGCAGCAGTAGCAGCCTGTGATGAGCCCACAGAACACGAACAAGGCCTGCAGAGGACAGAAAGCAAATTCCAGAAGTGAAAACAAACCCAGTTTTCAAACAGAGCGCGTTAAGCATTTTAAATGCCCATCCAGAACCATTTCTCTTTGTGCTTAAACCTACCTTTGCCCACCAGCTAGACAGCACAAAGTATGTGTTCACATTTTCTTCGCCAAACTGCTCTGCTACGTACAGACCCAGGGAGCCATATTTATCATAAATGTTTCTCTTTGTCGCATCGGTCAATATTGCATGTGCATTATTGATCTCTTTGAATTTTTCTGCTGCCTCTGGATTATCGGGGTTTTTATCAGGGTGGTATTTCAGTGCAAGTTTCCTGCCAAAAGCGAAAAGAGATTATAGATTAGATGCTGGGATTTGGGTTCCTGGTGTTTTTTTTGGCTTTGTTGGGTTTTTTTCAGTTCCACTGCTTGTCACTGAAGGGAAATGCCAAGTTCCAGTTAAGAATATCCCCACAAGTGGAGTTTCCTTCATTTCTGATTCACTTCCCTGTTGATTCCAAAATGCTGCAGCACTATCTAGCATAATTCATTGATTTCAGAGTGTCGGATCGGACCCTTGGAAATCCAATGGGAAAAACTAGGATACTGAAACAAGAAGAAAGCATTTCACCCCTCAGCTCCACCTATTTCCACCGGCAAGTTTTGCTCCCGCTAAAGCAAAGGCCAAGCTAACAGAAAAGAAACACGCCGCAAGTCTCAGGCACAGCATCAAAGAACAAACAGAAGCAAGCTACAACAACTCATCTACAGTGTCTCAACACAAAAATAGAACAGAACCACTTGTGGTTAATTCACCAGTTCCCGTGCAGGTACAAGGCACCTCAGTGCAAGGCTTGCTAGAATAGGACCAGCTTCAGGAAATCACAACGTACTCCCCCGTATCATTCTAGATCTCTTTCAACTAAGTGACAGCAGTTTCCAGTCCCCAGACATCACTGAACACGGCACAAAAACTCAGATTAAGCACTGATAAATTTGCAAATTCAGACACGGCCCAAGCAATAAAAGCAATCAGTACTGGCTGAGCATCTCCTGACTGCACGATTGCAGTTTGAGTCATCCGTGCTCCGAAGAAGAAAAGTGATTCAGAATAATAGTTCTAATAGTTCTGCACCACCAAAAATGGTAGGTGACCTGCAGGGATGTGCCACGAGAGCCCCACGTCTGACAAACACACTGAGAGCCTGCAGACATTCACACATCAGAGGGAAATATGCAAATAAATGTACAGTAAAGATTTGTGCAAGCATAGCTTTGGGTGCACACACATCACAGCATTCACACAGTGAAGTGAGTGTGCACTTGAAACACTCGTAAGCTGTAAATTCTGTTGCTTGGGAAGATAGCATTATTCAGGGCTGCCAACAGTGCCACTGGCTCAGAGAAGACTGAAATAACCACAGTTTTCATAATTAGTGGGAGGGTACGTCAACTTAAAGAGGACACAGCTACTATCAGGCTGTGATAGAGAAGTATTTTTCATGTCACATTTCCTATGTATGCACAGATCCCATATCCCATAGGCCAGCAAAGGACATTCCAGATCAAACGGAATGAAAGCAAGAATTGGCCACTAAAAGAGCAGAAGAGGCAACAAGATTAGATGAAGATCCAGGTATGAATGAGCCAGCTGCATTTCCCCCCTGAACTCAGCTGTGCCTTCTTCCAAAGGAGAAAGTCTTCTAGGTTTTTCCCCCCATGAGGTAAAAGTATTTTTCAGTCCTTTTTGCTAGAAAATGACTGTCCCAAATGTGCAATAGGAGGACTTGGGGAAGACACAGCTAATTCTGGGCCAATTTATTTGTGTTTCACTTAGTCATTGCTAGTGGTATGAAAAAGTGCCTTTGAAAGGGAAACGTTTTGGTGAACACTGAAGATTCAAACAAAACTTCTGAAAGGAGTAACGTGAAGATGACTGCTGACACCTAGTGTGGTGTTCCACACACTGCCACTGCCCAGGGAGTCCCAACACGACTGCAGCTCACTCTGATAGCAAGGAGGAGATTGCATGCAAGCAGGTTTGGAGGGAACATGGGAAGGAAGAGAGGACGGGAACACAACCCTTTGTTGTTCCTTTTGTCAGTGTGAAACCATTCCGTGTGCCTAAGAAAAAGGGTTAAGAACAGTCTTTTAAAAGATAACTCCACAGAGAAGAAGATATTTTGAATGTGGTTTTAGAAAAGAAATCACTGTTGATACTCAGTTTTCATTCTTATTTACATCTCTAATCTACACCTCACTGTGCCAGAGTTCAAACTGATGGACAGCAGCACAGGACTGCCCACGTGTGGTCTCTGAACCAGACACAGAGCACTTAACTTCATCCGTTGAACACTGAATATTTGTTCTATTGGGTGGCAGACCCAAGAGTTGAAACTTTACCTGTATGACTTCTTAATATCATCCGAAGTAGCATTCTTGTCCAGTCCCAGCACGTGGTATAACGACTCTCCAGAGGTAGACAGCGAGCGTTGCCTCTGGTCTGCCATCTTGGACCAACCTGAACAGAGAAGTGCCCCTGCCAAAAAAAAGCCAAAGAAAAAGATGAGCTCACGAAATGCTTAAACCAGAAAGAGCACAGAGCTTAAACAGATCAGCCTTGAAACTGGAGGCTTCGGGGTAAGAAACCTGTGTGAAAATTCATGTTTTAGGTGGGCTTTGAAGAGAAAAGGCTCTTAACTTGTGTGGAAGTTTCAAGGTTGCTGAGAATTCCCTGATTCTTTGGCAAAAACAACAGCTTTCAGCACAGGGCACACCCCGCAGTCACTGCTGTATATACTCAACTCCACTCTTTAAATAACAAACTCAAAACGAAGAGCTGAATACAGCTGTAAGAATCACATACACATCCCTACTGCTATTTCCTTTTCTTTCTTAGTCTCAGTTTACCCCTGATAACACCTACATGAATGACTGGACAAGACAGGCTGCTGTTAGATGGAGGCTGCCTTCTGCACCACATGTGCACAGAGGTGAGCACAGAGTTCCAACTCCCTAACCAGGGCTGTTATTTGTATTCTCCACTGAATGCATTCTGTACATTAAAAAGAAAAAACACAACCACCTTCAAAAAGCCCATCTCATCACTGAAATCGGGCACAGCAGAATCCTTTAGCCAAAATCCAACAGAACTGGGCCAGTGCATCCCACTACGAGAGAGAGAACACCTGACAGCTTGGGGAGCAGGCAACCTCCCCTGTAATAATGTCAAGTTGGGAATCAAACATTTAACATATATCTTAGATAAATCCTACTGCTGGAACTTGACTTAACCTCCAGCTCTACAATCAGACCCTCGAGGTGTCCCCTGAGCCACAGACAGACATGGTTATGTCCTCTAACATCCTTAGCAGCTTAGCATTTGCCATTCTTTAGCTGCAGAACTGCAGCAAGGATGAGCATTGAAGACTATTGGCTATGTTTGGATTATGTCATTACAGTTAGCCCACACCAGATTATGCAGACTTTGAAAAAGATATTTAAAGCACCAGACTTTTCTAATTTAACCCTTTATCTTATATAATAACGCTAATAACTTCAGGTTTCAAAAGGCTGCCTCCAAGAACGACCCTCAGACATTGCCTGTTTCACTACTGAGTTCTTCACATGCTCTCAAAGCATGAATATGCTTCAAAAAACCCCAGATCTGTTTCTGCCAACACACAGTGGTCATCATTCCTGTACGGGCTGACTAAGAGGCACAGACACAGGCAGCACACCTCCCCCACTCATCTCCAAGCCTACCAGTAACCACCCAGGTGTAGCAGCTTTGAATTAGTTTAAGACTGATAGCTGTGTCCAGTTTCTTTAAACGGAATGCACCTGCTGCACTTGTAAACGCTCAGCTAATTTCCTTCAAGAGGTCATTGACAGCTCTGGTAAGTTTAATTAAATGCTACCTAATAAGAAAGCTTATAGATGAATAATGATGATAACAACAACACTCAAATATATTCAAGATCTGGAAGGTAAATGTGTCCTTGTCTTTTAAAAATCCAGCATAAAGCTACCGAACCCAATCCACAGAAGAGGAAACTTAGTAAGAAATAGGGCACCCACGGGAGGCACGGCCCTCTGGGAGCAGCTTTTCACACCAGCAGCCTCCCTGCCCCCTCTACCTAAGCAGTCCCAGTGCTGAGGTCAAAGACTGCTGATCCTGACGTGGAGCTGGTAATCTAGCTAATCACGGTGCACAGCTGCCCTGCACAGCCTCTCCCAATGACCAGAACCACCTCCTCTTCCTCACAGCCATCCTGGGACATTCTCCCAGGCAGCTCCTGACATACCCAGCAGCATCCAGCCCAGGGAGGCTTCTCTATCACCCCACCGCAGCGCTACCTAGAAGTCTGCTGCTCTATTTAGGCCTAACGAGCTTCCTTCCTAATCAGTCCAACACGCCCTGGGTGCACAGATGCTGCAGATCACAGGTATGGTCCCTGTGTTGATTAATCAAACCTCCACTGATAAACTGGGCCAATGGGTTTGGTGAAAACAAATTCAGCTTGATCCAGCTGTGTCTGTCAGTCTGCAGGCTGCCTGTCAAGAATAAAGATACACCCAGGAATAACATTTCCTATTGCTACAGTGTTTAATCACTTCAATCTGAGAAATTCAGGGTGTGTGGGGTTCAGTGCAATGGGGGTGCTTGCATTTTCAATACCAGAGTGAAAAGGGCACAGGCAGAAGAACAGAGGACAAGGTGCTAACTGGAATTCATCTGGGAAACTTGTTATTGAAAGGAACAGAACGGCCTTATTACGATGAATGTAACCTTTGGCTCTTCAAACACGGAACGGAATTAGAACTACAATAAAGCTGCAAGCTCTTTACATTTAGAGCGCTCCATAAAACAGGATATTACCTATCCCACTGCTTTCACAAGTGGCTCTCATTCACAGCACCAAAAGCTGCTCTGTGTTTTTAAGGAGGGCTGCATCCAGCAGTAACAAGCCATCTGCTGTACGTTCCAAGCAAGCAGGATTCCCTCAAGAGGTCTCTCTCAGAAGGCTCTGAGGAAAGGTAATCCCCCAGATTAAACAGCAGTTTTTAACCATCTGTGTGCCAGCACAGCCTGCGTTAAGAGGAAATGCACCTGCTGGCAGCACAGCCATGCTGGGGTCATTGGTGCCATCTCAGCAGAAAGATTTAGATTAAACCCAGTTGGTGATCTGAAAACATGGCCTTAACATCTGACAGACATCAGTGGTAAACCGGGCCCTTTTACAACCTGAAATTAGTTAAGTAAGATAGCAAACTACAATGACAGCAAAGAGAAACAGGAAGCTCCCTGCCATTCTAGGGAATTGATACTCACAGAACATCCCAGTGAGCGCCAGCACCAAGGATGGCAGCAGGTCAGGCACACAAAGGCACGACTAAAACTTCTAAGTTTGGCTTCATGAGCAGAGAGAACTCCCTAAGCAACTCTGAGCTTTGTTTCCTCAGCGTTACGTTGCATGTAAGTAAGTTTTTTTGAGCTATAAGAAAACCAAAACTACAGTACTCACCTGGAACCTCGTTTGCCTATTCTAAGCCAAGCGGTAGCTGCCTCCACACACCTCTGGAACAGGACCTCCTATAAAAGGCAAAACAGAAAGAAATCACTTTTGCACTGACTCCCGCTGAGGACTCGTAGCAAAGCTGTCATCCCATCACTTCAACTTAAAGCAGATCGATATCGAGGCCATCAGGTTAATGGACGCAGTTATACGCTCGCGCCTCTCACAGCACGGTCAGCCGGCAGCAGGGAGCACATTCTGAGCTCTGTGTCTATGGGCTCCCAAGATGCCTGCAATCACACACTGCCCTGGGACAGAAGTCCAACATAAAGTCAAGATTATTCCCGTTGTCCAAAAATGCATTGCAGTAAACCTCCACGGTGTAACATATTCAGACGTGATGGGCCGTCAGATGAAAGCACAAACACTTTAAAGTGCAGACCTGGGGGCTGCGTGCTTCTATCTGTAGCTTCAGCCTCCGCTCCCAGACCTCCTACTACACAAAAGACAAACACACAGCTAAAATGAGGCAGCGGTACACAGACAGCTCTGAGCACAGAAACCATAACAACTGCTATCTGCCTGAGACTCTGGCCTTCTGCATCTCGAGCAGTGGTGAAATAGCTGTACTTAAAACAAGAGAAGTGTGTTTTTTAAGTCTCGGTAATCTGTAATGTTGTTAGAGAGAGACTGCTAAAGGAGCTTAGCTGATGCAAGGGACTGCAGGCTGCAGAAGAACCACGTCTCACTTGGGCATATGAGGAAGGGAACCTGAGAGGATCCGGCAGCACAAAGCACAGATCAGTGCTCCCAGAGGTGGAGGCAAAGCTGCACCGACTGCTGCAGCACACGTGCAGGTCAGAGCAGAAATGATCTCCGAACCATCCACTCCTTGTATGTTCTCTGCCTCTTAAATGGGAGGATCAGAAGAAAAGATGAAAGAAGGCTGACTATCAGCTAACAGACGGGAAGGCCGCCTGAACACAAACTGAGATCAGCAATGGATTGAAGCCACGGCAAGGTTTGTAACACAGACGAAAGTTGCCTCCTCTTCCCACTGCCTCACTTGTGCCAAAACCAGCTCTTTTAACCCCATTTGTCCATACATTTCAATCTGATTTCTCTTCTTCTCATTACATTACCCCACACAGACCACAAGGCACCCCCGTCCTCCCCCAGCCTCAAGTCAGACCATCACTTCTCCTTCCAGAAATGGGCCATCTCTCAGACCTGAACACCTGCCTCCGTCTGCCCCCAGAGCTGCTATTATCCAACAGTCATAGAATGGAACTGCCAGCCCCACACCTTATGGACACGTGTCGCATCACACTTACAGGTAATTAAAGAGCTAACACCAAAAGCTGCCCACCAAGCTGTACTACAGCAAGTTGCAGATGGCCCCTTCTGGCAGCAAGCCCCACCTCCCCACTGCCTCCAAGCCTGAGCAGAGAGAACATCCACCATTAACAACCCAGGGGTTACACTGAAACTTGTAACAAACTTAAGGGCAGTGATACCAGCCTTGTTCCCCTAATTAGCTTAGCAGATTAAAATTCAGCCATGCAAGTGTGATGGCCGACCTGTTACAAAAACCTGTGACCTTGTACTTACACAAGAGTGGGCTCCAAACCTCCTACAGAATGGCTTCCACACCACAACCAAAACACCAAAGCATCAGATTCCCATCTTCCACCCCCACTCCTCACCTACAGCAATTACTCCTTACAAACGTGATTCTTTGTGCCTTCCCTATTTGGGGTTCACCACCTTTAGCAACACTACATTGTTGTTTATGGCACTACAGTAGCTTATATGGCAGAGCGCAAATGCCACAATCCACACGTGGCCATAAAATAACTGCACCTGCTTACTCAGCTGTGTTAAAGTCTAAGGGAAACCAGCAGTTCTACCTGCCCACCTCCCTATTACCCTTGCTTCTCTATTAAAAAACCTCTGCAGTGCTTGAATCACAGACTCCTCATTGCATGTGAGTGCACCGGAACCAAGGGCAGAAAGCACTGCTCGCTGCTGGAGGGGAGCAATGCTAAAGGCACTGATTTCTTACAAACAGCAGCACCTGATCTTCGTGGCCTTTTGTGATCACCTGGTCTTTTCCAGCCTCAATGATTCTGTGATTGCACTGATCCGATGATTCTGCTGCTGTCATTCATGGGGGCAGATGGAGAGGTCCCCATGGGAACAGGTGAGCATGGCATGAGCAGGGACCAACGTTACTCCACAACTGCTCCAACCAAACACACCAATCTTCCTATTAAAAAGGGACAAATAAAAACACAAAGCAGAAGCAAACAGCAGAATGTATACAGCTGAGTTCCCAGATCCCACCACCCCCAGCCACAGCACTCACAACAGCACCAGGAACCAACGGAAGCACTCTCTGAAGTTGGATCCCATTTTTTGCTCCTTTGCAGGGTAACTCCTTATCAGAAACCTACACCATCTCCCTTCCCAATCTAGACAGAAAGAAAGCAGCTTATTTTCCCCTATGTGCTTTCATCTCACCCATCCAATGGCACCTTCCCAGCCCAAAGAGAGGGGTGCCCGTCCCACGTACCCCAAAGGTCAGGCACCTCTACGAACCCTTCCAGCTGCCCAGCTGCACTTCCCCACTTCTGCTGGTGCATGGGGAGGAGACATCACTGTTTCCCCATTTCACTTCTCAAAGAAACTGCCAGAGAAATGGATGTGCTCATTTCCCCCCACAACAAGCAGAAAGCACAGGCCTTCCTTATGAGACCAATGAAACAGAGGCAAAAAAGCACCATGGGTGTGCCGTCTCCTCAGACAGAGTTAGACATGAAGATGTTAAGGCCTCTTCCATCCTAAGGCAGGTGGTGATTCTATCACTGTAAAACAGGTTAAGGAAAGATTTTTGTTACAAACCCTGCAAAGAGATTGATTTTACAGTACCCTCCTACAGGCAGCACACCGATGGTTATTGCTGCTGTTACCTCACCCTGCAAACATTCCGTCTGCAATCCATGAGATGAGCTGCATCCTCACAGCCCCACTCAGCCTAGGCTACATAAAGACACGAGCCCATCATTTAGAACTAAGAAGGAAACTGAGGGGTGCTTGTCCTGCCCATTCCCTGCTACCTGCCTGTGGCAACAGGCTCATTCTGCAGCCTCATCTGCACAGCCGGCATGCAAGGAAAAGCCCCACCTACATAGAGTTCCTCCAGCAGTGCAATTGGGATTACAAACACAGCACCGAAATGTGCATGCATTTTATGAACTCTTTTTTCCCCACCTGAAGTAATAGCTGAGAGCAAAGCCGGGGACCCGCAGCTGATGTTTCAGCTCCCTGGTGCTGCGTGCTGTTCAAGCAGTGCTGTCCTCACAGTGCAGTGGTTAAGCTCCCCCAGTACAGGGTTACCATTCAACAGCAGTTTATGCACCCACGCGTTTAAGCAGCCTCATAAGAGCAAGGAAGGAAGAGGGGAAACCATCACTGGAAGATAATTCTTAACAGCAAGAGGCACTGTGCAGAAGGCGACAACGGCACGAGTCACGGGGAGAAGCGTGGTTCGAAGATAAGGGGCAGGAAATGGGGAAGAGGGGTCGCACCTACAGCACAGCTGGAGGAGCCACTGGGGGACTGTCAGCCGAGGGGCTCTGCGCAGCTGCCATCCCACTGCAGGGCCAGAAGCAGAGCTGGGGCCGCGTCCATCGCCGTCCTGTCCCACAGACCACGCCGTGTGCTCGGGTAGCTGAGCTTTGCACCTCTGCTGATTCCATCTGTATGGCTTTCGTAAGTTAACAAACGCCGTGGTTGAGCAATTTCTGTAAGCGCCGCGGGGATGAGCTCAGTGCGTGCAGAAATCAGGAACTTGGGCAGCAAAGAAGACTGAGGGGGACGGTTATCACAGAGAAGGGATATTTCCCTACTGAACATCTCTGTACAATACACCTTCGTGCCGCTCAGCGCTCAGAACAGCCTCTGTCGGACTGAGCGCATCCTTTCCCAGCAGTAAGTTTGGGGCCTTTTAAAAGAACCCATTTGTCACACCGAGCCCCCGGGATCAGAAGATCCATGTTCCAAAGAGATGCAGATCATCACCTGATTCTCTTCCGCTGCTCAGACCAATAACGTGCTGCAGTCACGCCTGGCCGAGCTGCAGCCTCCCCGTCACAGACACAGTCAGGTCAGCATCGAAAGGAAAGCAGTCCTGCAGCTCACCAGGAGCAAACTGGGAGCAAACCCAGAGCAGCCAAGCCTTGTGCTCCATGCCGTGCACTGAGACGGGGGCACAGGAACTATATGGGATCACAAAATATCTCCAAGCACGAATACAACTGCTGAGATATTATTGCCGTCGCAGTAACAGAAAGTCCTGTAAGAGGAGCAACGACAGATGGAAGGGAAAAGAGTATTTTCATTTGAAATATGGCCAAAACTTTAAAGGCTCAAAAGGGGGAAAGCAAACAGAGCCGTGCAGGTTTCTACTTTTTGTGCCCTGGGATTAGCAGTGAGCTCTGGACCTGACTGGGGTTGTACTGCTGCTCTGGACCTACTGCCTGCAGCTCTTCAGAGCAACACAGCAACAGCCTGGGAGCAAAAAGACAGAGCTGCAGCATCTCCGCTTCCACTGAAATGCCATGGGTGAAATAAAGGAGGGAGGGAAGGAAACAAATGCCTTCTGGTTCACAGAACGCCTCACCTCCCAGCGCTGAGTTATCCCAGCGCAGACCCTGCGCAGCAGCACTGCCACAAGTTGCCCTGAAGTCCTGTGGACATCACAACAAAACTGCTCTTCAGTCCGCCCTGCACTCTGAA
>PPHD01014411.1:0-16713 GCA_002909625.1 Bambusicola thoracicus
TGTAAGTGCCTAAGCAGAAAAGAGTTAAGTTTCTATATCAAAGGCACTTGTTGTCTCAATGTCAGATATACTTGAGTTTTAACAGAGGGGAAAATTCACTTTATGAAAGCTTTTCTAGGGTTGCAAGGGACTCACCATCTCCAGAAGTCCTTTAGGTGGGATCATGGTCTTCTAGGTAAGATCATGGTCTTCCTAGTTCTCTCCTAACACTGTTGCAAAATGTGGATGTGGTACATGTGGATGTGGTACAGCGGCTCTAGAATAAAAAGCAACACACCATGTTAGAGGTGACCACAGAGATCTTTTCTGAGCTTACCTCTGTGGGTTTACAGGGTTGGTAAAAAAGACACCCAGGTATGTTTCTCTACAAGGGTGTTGCCTTTGGTGGCTCTCAGCATGGTTCCAGAGCATTGGATCTTGTCTTGTCAGCTTATATTCGAAAAACAAACAAAACCAAAGACCTGGATTGGAGGGCCCCTTGCTGTGATCTGTATTTGACAGCTTTATGGCACATGAGGAGCTGAATAGGAGTTTGTTCTCCCAGTTCATTTCCTAGCGCTGTTCTGCGTTAGGCTGTGGTGAAGCTGTTGCAACATAAATCCTGAGCCAGTTCAACAACAGCAAAATACTTGATTCCCTATGGCAACGTAAAAATAAAGGCCATAAAATATTTTAATAGGCTGTTAATAAGCGCTCCTGCAATCTGGTGCTTGCCTATGTCACTTTAAAGGTTAGAAATACATTATGAAGTATAGAAAATAGAGAGCCAAATAACTCCACTTAAATTAATGAACTTGATAAGGGATCAGGTGTCACCTGGGATACCTTTAATTACTGCACCAACAGAAAAGCCATTCAAAGGGCAGTGCCTGAACCAGATGCTGTGCAACTGAAAGATTTGTAGGCACTGAGCAAAGTTGTAAAAATAAACTTCCCTAACCTTCAGAAACAATCTCTGTATTATTGTGCCAGCATGGGAGAATCTGACATTCCTTCAGTGGAGCACTGGGTACCCAAGAGTTACACAGCCAGAGATTCAAAGAGTAAATAGCTGGTTTACTTTTTACCCACATTATCTTTTCCAACTTAACCCAGCACTTTGGAGAAGGACAAATCCATTGAGTAGCTGCAGCAAGTATGTGGGTCCTTTGCCATGATGAGAGCATCCTCTCTGTATGGCAGGCTGGTGCTGAGCCAGTTTAGTAGGCTGCACCCACTAAAAGAGTGAGGTTTGTGCCACAGTCCTGCTGTTGAGGTGCGTGGTTTCTCACAACAGAGTTGCACTTTCTGAGAGAGAGGCTTTCTTTGGCTTGTATTTCCATATCAAACATTTCGGCATGGTGAGGAAAAGATGTGAGCTTGTATACGTGGGTATATGCTGTTCAGAGCTGCAAGAGTTTCTGTGCCAGCTGCTGACAACGGGAGGGCAGAATAGCGGCAATTTAATGACAGGTACTGTCAACAGGATCTTTTGAAAAAGATGAGTTTGATTTCTCTCTTCAATACATTTAAACAGAAATGTTAAGAGCTTGCCCTGGGTGAGGATCTTTACTACCTTTTAAAGATCACTTCAGTATGAAGCAGTGCAGAGAAGGATGCCAGAATTCTGCGTGCATGGGTGATGTGTGTAGCGTTTGACCCTGCCTTCCCAGATGCTGGGTAGGAGGGGATTTTTCATCCCTGCCTTTTCCAATGGCTATTTCTAGGCTGGGAGCTTCTTCCTTCAGCCCACACACTGATGTCAAGGTGGTCCAGCATGTCCATTGCCTCTCTTGTCTCTTCTTGGCTTGTCAGCAGGGACGGGTGAGCTGAGATGTGTGGCAGGAAGGATCATTTTGTCTTTGGTAGCTTTGCCAACATCGTTTGTATCTCACTTGTGGCCCATCTGAGAGTGCAGCTGGGATATTGCTGTGACTGTGCACGAGGTTCCTCGTGAGCACAAACTGATCAACTCTCAACAAATGGACCCAGCAAGGCTTTCTTTCTTTTTTCAAGGATTAATTGCTGCAGCTTTTCTGAACCTACTGGGAAAGCTTGGTGCTGAAGGGACGTGGTTCTTCTAAGCCAGGGACCATGCCAGCTTCTGGATGGCAAGCGCTATGCCACTTGCATCTCTAGCCTAGAAGGTGGAGACTGTCGGCGTATCAGTATGGTATTGATGCACTCTTGCTAGCAGATGGCTCCTTAGGAAGATATGACACCAGCTGGAATACTTTAGAGCAGCTGTAAGGCTGTTGTACCAGAGATTGCTGCTGTGTAGAAGGATTTCTGGAGTTGAGCAGCTCTGAGCCTCTGATTCATGCTTTTCTATCATGCCGGGTGGATGTTAGATGTGTGAAATGTCTCACACTGTCGGAGACAGGAGTACACTGCATCATTTTATATTCACATTCCTGTAAGAAGTCTTATGTGACAAAGGAGAATACATCTATGTGGGAGTTAGTCCAGCACGGTTCTGAAGTTTTCCATCCATCAAACCCTTCCCGGGTGGTCAGGCATGTAGACTGGCTGCTTGCTGGACAGAGTCACCGCACGTCAGGCTTTCATCCGACCTGTGCCAGATGCTGCAGCATGACAAATCACCCAGGTGTTTCCTAGTGCTTAACCCTCATTCTCTGTGCAAAATGCAGGATTTCAGATGAACCCCCTCCCAAAATGCCTTTGCGTTGTGTGACAGTACACAGCACTTAGGTGACAGCCTCATTCTGCAGCTATTTAAATGTTCCTCATTAGAGACCTTGGGGCGTTAGAAGAGGAATAAGAAAGAGGGAACTGTACTGATGGCAATCCAGCCACGGTCTTCACCAGTACTGAAATCTGCTATCCTCTCATTGCTGCGTGATGCACCTTGCTATGCTGAGATTTCTTGATGTTTCCCGCAGCTGCACCAGCCTTCCTGACATTCTTCTGCACTGCAGTTATGTGGCAGGGAGATTTGATTTTATTTCCTTTGGAAGAGTGACATGGAGGCTTTAGCTGCTAAGCTACAAACCCACTCAAAAGAAGGCAGGCAGTGGAGAGCTTTGTCAGTTGGAGGGCTTTTTCACTCCTCTTTTGTCCCATGTAGGTACATTATTGCTTTAGCCAGGGCATAGCTTGGCTTATGCCAAGGCCACCTGGGTGCTCTTTGGAAAGCACCGCTCATGGGGATCCTTTCAAACAGAAGTGTGTCAGGCCGTGGTCCCGGGTTTGTTGGAAAGGCTCATCCAGAGCAATTGAAACCTGCCCAAAAGTCATCCAAGAACTTCAGTTTTCTTTCTTGCAGACAGGGATAGGCAGGCTCTTAGCTGGGAGCTCCTTTTGTTTCTGAAGAGGCACTATTAATTAGGGGCGCCTTGCAGTAGTTTAATCCTGGCATTAATCGCTGTGGTTTTGTTGCAGCTTTCTTCATTCTTGTATAAACATGCTCCCATCCCTTCTTCTTCAGCAAAAGGATATGTACTCCAGCAAAAAATGTAAATTCCCTTCAAAACATTTTTATTCTGAACACGCAGGAAGGAATGTTTTTTGGTACTGTGGCTGGATTCACAGGAACACATGCTGAAATCCCATTAACGTGGATGATGCAGAAATGTCCTGCTCTTCAGAAATCAATTCCACTCCCTAGTCCCCAGATGACCAAAATGAGCCCCCCCTGGACTCACTGGCTGCCACGGGAGCTTCATGTGGGCTGAGGCTCAAGGCACACAGCGCTGATTTAATGGATAAATAAAAAAGTATGTGTTCTCCTCAGTTTCTGATTTGAAGAAAGCCGATTTGTCTCAGCTGACTTCAGTAATTATTTTCTCTCACTTGGATTTATTCCACAGCGAATAGCCACATTTCTCATCTGATAATTTTCCCTCAAAGAAATACAGCCAGTAGTCCTGGGGACTGTCATAGATTCCATCACTGAAACCCAAGCTCAAGGGGAGGAGCTGGGAGAGGGGAAATGCCATTTATGTGTGTCCTCAAGCACCGGGAAGCAGGTTAACTTGCAGCGCCATCCTGGTTGAGGATGTGCGTTCAGACAGCAAGACACCAGTGTGTCTTACAGGCATGGCAATGTTCCTAGAGCAAGCATTTGGCTTCCCAAAGGGCACCCCTTTGCATCAAGTTCAGGCCTGATTTTCAGAGCACAGAGCTCTGTGGAGAGCTAATGGCAATGAAGAACTTCACTCTCACCGCCACTTGGAGTTTACGGCGAGCCTTGCATTGGTAAACCTTTCTTTTTCTATTTCTTGGAGCCTCAGCTCCCAAATTAAACAAGACTCACATCACACTCCTCTTTCTTTTTATTTTCCAAAGGAGTCTCTTGGTCACGGGCTTACATAAACAAACCTGAGAATGTGCAATCTAAAAGCAAAAAGCAGGAGTCAAGTGAAAAAACTCACTGCTCATTATTGCTGTATAAAACTTCACAGAGCCAAATCTAGGCTTTTTCAGGGAGTCTGGCCCAGGCAGGGAAAGGCAAAGGAAGTTATATGCTGTAGACTAGGTTTGTCTTGCTGGGAAGTAGGGTCAGGTGTACTACAGCATCAGGCATAAAGATGAGAAGCCCCTGTTTCAAGATGTGCCTCCTTTTCAGCTTCACAAACATTTCCATATCCTCCTCTCCCCATATGTTGTATGGGTGTAAGTGATTATCTGCTCATTTTCTTGCTTCTCAACATATGTATTTTATTTAAAGAGACATGACTAATTCCATCCCCCAGATTAGCTTGTTTCTTAAGTCCTGTGGGCTTTCTTAAGTCATAAAAAACTCCTCATGAGGAGTTAGGTATGAAATTTAAAATGAAGGTTAAATAGAACTTCCAAAAATCATCTGCAGAACTGTTTAAATGAAATCCTTGATTTAACACAGCAGTACTGTGCTGGCAGGAACAGAGGGTTACCAATCTCGTTTTATTTACTCAGCTGATTGAAATGCAGAAAAAGTAAACATCCTGGGTTTGGTGCAGTGAGGAACGAGGTAGGTTTTGAAAATGCAAGATGCCTTCTCTTGCAGCAGGAAGCGCTCACCTTACTGATATGGACAAATAATTTGCAGTGGGTATCCTTTTGCTAAAAGAAGGTTCTTTTGTGCTTTTAGATGTTAAAAAAAACAAAACAAAACAACAACAAAAAAAAAAACGAATGTAGAAGGACAGCAAGGATTATTTCATACTTTTGTACTGAGATTTGGTCAACTCATCTGCTGGTTTCCGGATCTTTGATTTTTCAGGCACTACAACTTGGAAATAGTTTGTGATGCTGAAGGGTCTGGAATCTAATCACATTAGATTCACGTGGGAGACTGGACTTGCAGAGCAGAAGCACTTTAATCCTTCATTACTTCTGGCTTTGCAGCTGCCTAGGAGCACACAGAGGATGCAGCGTGGTGTGGGAGTCCAGCTCTTAGAAGCCTGCCCAGCCCAGCGCCTGGGTATGACAGTGGATGCAGAAGGCCCAATCCTGTACCTTCAGCATCCTCAGTTGCCACTGAAGTAAGAGCTGAGGATCTGTGTTACCTAGTAGGACAGAGTCCCTTCCTTCTGCAAAGCAGCAGATTGGGCAGTAAGCAGGGAGAGGGGCTGATGCGCACCCACGCTGAACTCTGCAGGTGTGATGGGGTTCGTATGTTGGCTTGAGTGGTACAAAGGTACAGAGAGTTTGAAACACAAGTTAGTGAGTGCAAATGGTTACAGGATCCACAGTGAGCCTCTGTTAAACATGACCCGAAATCCTGACTGGTGCATTACTTATAACTCAGTATTAAATAAAATTGCAGTGCCTGTAAAGAGCAGACTTTCTGCTAAAATTTTCATATGGCTCTACTGACAAAGTAGCAAGACAGCCTGAGTGGGCTACTATGAATGGCACGTTGAAAACTTTTCCTTCCCAGCCAGCTGTGCTGCATGCTGCAGTGTTGGACTCCTTTAACATCTGGGGACAGCAGACTGAGAACACAGTAACACCAGAGATGCCTTTCAGAGAGGAACCATCCTTTATTCCCAGTCCAGGAAAGAAAAACTTGATAGTAGGGAATAAGCAGAGCTCCTGAGCCACTGCCTGGGCCTAATAAACACAAGCACAGCATTCTCTGTCACTGAAAGACTTGAACAGTTTGCTTTTGTTTTTGTTTTTTAAGTATGGCCAAATGATCTGGATACTTCTGAAAATGAGGCATAGCTTTTTCTCTCCCTTGGAAAGCCTCCCACCACACAAAGTTTAGGAGCTCAGGCTATGATCTTTGTGTCCCATATGGCTTTGAGAGCTGTGAGAGCTGCAGTCCATTAGTACGATGCCTTCATCAGCCCAGTGGTTGGCTTCACAACTTCCTGGACCTTGTCCAGAAAGCGCCGTGCTTCATAGTCCCCTTCGTTAGCTCAGTGCTGCTTCTACGTAACCTTCATCTGAATCTCTGCATGAGCAAACTTTGAGCAGGCAGCCTAAAGCAAACCCAGCAGAACCACTTGGAGTTGCTGCACATTGCACAGAATGAAGTACTTACAAGCTTCCTGCCAAGAGAAGATATAGCACATTTGTATTTTGTCAGGATGTGGGGTTTGTGAGCACCCCAGAGACAGAAACCCTGCTTATGTTGTAAAAACATCAGAAATTGCACTTCTATCTACGTGCTTTTCTTGCCCACTGATGTTGATTGCAGCATCAGATTCTGATTGTTGCTCTCCAGTGCTCCTTGAGTTTTTTGCAGCACTGTTTGGTTAATGTCTGACTGTTTTGGCTGTGGGTTTTGCCTCTTTATCTATGGCTTTTGTGATGGCTGTGTTAATGTCGGATGGTGATTGTAAAGCACTAATCTTTCCACTGACAGGTGTCGTCCTTTAAGAGTTTGAGAAAAAAAAATCCATCAGTGGTTATTGATTTGAGAGAGTGTTCTGGAAGATATTAAATACCTCAGGTCTTTCTGTGAACCCATAAATCATGATTATTGTTTTAAAAGGCCATACATTTTAAGTATTTTGTCAGCAAGCCCTGCCAGTGCTGATTGTGAAATACAAACGTGTCTAAAGGTTTTGCAGAATCCGTATCGTGTGGAAACAATCAAATATGTGGTTACACATTAGTGTGTTTTGAATAATCATGGCATACCTTTGCAAAGTTAGAAGGAAGGAAATAAACAGGGTAAGCAATTCAGAGGGTAATTAATTACTTAGAGAAAATTAGACGAGCTCAACAGAATTGCTCTTTCCAATTGCAGTAATTAAGAGCAAATCTCAGAACACGGGCCATGACTTCACTGGGCAAGTTGAGAGGGATAAGAATGATACTTCTGCCTTTGATGAGCAAAGACAGAGGCAACCCCGCCTGATGGGCTGGGGCTTCACACAGTGCTGAGGGAGGATGTGAAGCTAGGGGTTTCTTCTGCAAAGGAAGCTGAAAGGCACACAGCCCCTTGCACAAGGCCAAGCCAGTCTGCCTTCAAAACAAGACCCCACAAATAAGCGCCAGTGGGCTGGAGAGAAATGGAGGCCTGCCATCAAAGTGAAGCAGCTAGAAGACAAGACATGGGAATTATTGCTTGAATGTTGTTGTGCTGAACATCAGTGGCCTGAGGAGGGTGATTAGAAAAAGATTTGGCTCTGTACCACTTACGTGGTAACTTTGTCACAAAACGTGAAGACAAATCCTTTAAGCACTCTTCTACTGCTTGCTATTGATTTTTCTTCACATGAAGATGCTCCTTTACTAATTAACAGTGAACCCGTCTGCTTTATGAGGGGAGTTCTGGACTTTCCAGCTACTTCCTGTAGATTTTCAGGAGTTCAATAAATCAATTTTTTCTAATCCTTGAAACTTTAAAAAAAAGAAAAAAGAAAAAGGAAAAGAAAACAAACATCCCTATTGCCTCATCTTGGTAGACAGAGGGGAGACAATAGTATGCTTTATTTTGTGTCACGCTGGTGCTTGCCTTCAGGAAACATCTGCCTCTGTACTTTATTTGTGCCATACTTAAATGAATTCTGTGGGCATTTCTGAATGTGTTAGATGGTGCACATCATCCATCTATTTTTATTTGAGTTTCATCACTCATAACAGCTACTAAAGGTTCTGTTCGCCATGCCATCGCTTTGGCATTTTTCGCTCGCTGGCCAAATCATGTATTTTGTGGCCTGAGCTGAGTCCACATGCTTACTCCATTCAGGCCTTTTGCTGATAACAGAGATATGGGAAAATACTTCAACTTCTCAAAAGAGTGATAAATTAGAGTTAGTTAAACCATAAAGGGTTGAGTAAAAGGATAGCGTGTGAAAGTGTGAAATTGAATAGTTACATAGGTCTTTATTAAATGTGTTGTTTTACTCTAAATCTGGCTCAAATACTATTCTTTGTTAAATTTAAAAAAGCTCTTTTGAAAATAAGAACATGTTGTTCTTATTAACATATGTTCTTTTTAAATGAGAGTTGGATAGCTGCTTTCTGATAACAGTCATCATTGATTCAGAAGCATTTTAAGATGATTGTGTGTAAAGGTAAATTCTTGCCTTACTGTTCCTGCAAAAAAAAAAAAAAAAAAAAAAAGGCCTTGATAAACCAGGATGATGCTAATTTACATAGATGGAAGTGGTTTGCACTGTAATATATACTTCACAGATTTTCTGTGCCCCTGTACATATTCTGGCAATTCAGTCACCTTGTGTCAAAAAGGTACAAGTTGGGTTTTTAAAGATAGGCAGTGTGAAACAGATTTCTAAGCTTCTGTCTTTTTAATATGTTGAAAGCAGCTTAGGTTGCATTAGTTTTGAAATTCCTTAAGCATCTAAACAAGGACGTAAGTAGATAATCTAAGCAACTTTAAAAAAAAAAATAGAAAATAGAAGATAATACAAACAATCCTGTCTCATAATTAAAGCAGAAAGTACTTTGGGAAATTGGAAGACATCTAGCTTAAATAAGATTTTGAAAGAATTTCACATGATGTGTAATTAACCCTAAGAAGTCTTTTCCCCAAGGTAAAGTCAGGGCTTTTTTAAGATTAGAAAATGGATTCGGTATTTATATGGTTTGGTAGACCATCCACTACCCATCATCTAGATTGCGAAGAAACATAAGGGGGTGAAGTAAGATTTTTAGGGTTATAGAAATAGTACAGTCACTGAAGATCAGCTTTTTAATTTCAGGCATTTGAAAGTAAAGTCCTCGCCTAAGCAATCCCTCGGATTTCATCCATAATTATTAGAGAAATGTGTTTCTTCAGGAAGTGACAAAGACTCACCTGCCTTAAATACTCATTCTTATATGAGACAAATTGCTTTTTGTGGGTGCCAGTTTCCAGGAATCAGAACCACTTAGTTAAAATTAAATGGGCTGAATCCCTTTGTTACTTCCAGGAATTGCGAAGAATTTATCCAGATCAGTTCTAGAGAACCCATTTTAGCTCCAGCCTCTCTGGCTGCATTAGCCTAGGTTTTCCAAGGATTTATGCTTCAGCTATTATTTGCGTGCACTGTTTGTAAATATAATCTCAGTTTTTCAGTTAGCAGCTACATTTTCCCCTGAGCTAAGACTGTTCCAAGGCTTTTTTCTTGTCTAAGAGATGGTTTTTATGTACTGCAGATAATGACACAGTATTAATGCAACACTGATAGATTTCACAGACTTTACCTGGAAAAAAAAAAACACTCTGGAGTAATTTTTGTGAGACTGGAATTGTTGCTAACACAAGAGTTAAGCTTCTTACAACACTTCAGTTGGTAAAATGAAAAGGAAAGAAGTGTATTTCATGAGAGATGTAAGAGACTAAGTCCTACAGGCCACGCATGTAGGGATTTGATGTGCTTGGGAGTTGGGCGTTTGAATATCTCACTTCTTCAAGCACCCACTTGCTTTGGGCAGTTTCCTAGGCACAACCACATCCAAATGGGTTGGAAATGGGGTGAAAACTGATTGGGTGTTTTTGACAGTTCTCCCCACAGCCGCTTTGAAGCGTTATCCTCAAGCTAAAAAGCAACCCAGGTTTACCAATTTCACGTTTCTTCTCTGTACAAAGATAAAACAGAGTCTTCAGTTGCCTTGAAGAAAAGCTATTGCAGTTCACTGAAGAGACTTTGTGAGGCTCTGGACAGCAAAAATAGGGCAAAAAAATTATCTAATTTTCTCTTTTTAAAAGCAATCAGCAGCAACATTTCACAGTAAAATCTTTACCATAAAAACCAGAGGGATTTGAACAGCATCATACAACAAGCTGGGATGGGATGGAGACTCCATTGTTGCAACTAATGTGGAGCTGGCACCCCATGCTGCTAGCTGTGCCTCGTTGTCCTCTGCAGGACCATAATCTTGGTGGCCACATATTGAAATGGCATGTATTGCCATGGGGTAGCTTGGATAGCCGATGTGACACAAGATGCAAGCCGATCAGCTTCCAGTGTGACAGCTGATAACAAGGGGGAAACCCTGAAGGGACAGCAGCTCAGGAAGCTGAAGGGACTGTCTAGATGCTGGAGCAGAGCTGGGGGTGCCATCAGTGACTGACAAGGATGGAGGCAAGTTCAGGCCCAGGATGCTACAGCTCAAGCTGGAATAGAGCTGTTTTCTTGTCAGTGACACTGGGACAGTCACCTTGTCCCCATCATGTGGCCTCTCACTGCAGATGGGCACTGTTGAGGCCAGACGTGGATTTAAATGCCAACTTCAGCAAAATTGTCTGCTAACATGCTAATGCACGAGGCTCTGAAAGGTGCTTATGATCTCCTTACAGCCTACATAATGCTTTTTTCTTTTTTTTTTTTTAAGTCTACAAGACTCGTGCCCATCTACTTGTATTTCTTCACTGCTCAGCATGGGCTTGGGGCATATATTAGAAGAGTGACTGGATCAGCCCATAAAATGATGTTTCCCTTCCTGTCCCAAAGGCCGTGGGTGACCATACCAGGTTGAGGCTGGGATTAGCAGATCTGAAAGCCATTCTCTCAAAAGGAAGATAATGCTGTAGTCTGACTAGTATGTTGGGAGTTATACTTATGAAAAAGAGCAGTATGGAGGTTCCAGTAACACACTACAATGTATCAGGAGGAGAGCACTGGAGGTGCAGTGAGATTTAATCTTCAGAATGTGTGCAAGCGTTCTGTGTAGCTATGCTGGAATTTCAAAGGTAGTCTTCTTTAGGGAGAGCAAGGCTTTTTAACAGAGATTTCAAAGTCAATTGACAGTTGTGTGACCAGTGTCAGAGCCAAATCAAGGAGGGTTGGCTGCAGCTCGCAGCTGGTCATGCTTGCTTCCATGTGCAAAGCCATCCTCGGTCACAGGGCAGCAAGCCAGACTGGCTTGCATGTACCAAGCATACCTGATGATACCTGATGATCTCTGCTTTTGTTTCGGTGGTGGCTGATGGGAGAAGGGAGGGGGGATGAGTAGCAAGCTATATTCTCTTTATGTCATTATATTTCTAATGTTGGTGTTCTTGTCTTTATGTCTATGCATTCTTTAGCTATGAGGATAACAGACCCTTCATCAAGTAAGAATGACCTGAATGGCTGATAAATTTCATTTATCAGTGTGGTCCCATGAACCAGCTGTCAGATCAATATTGAAAAATCATTAAAGCTTCTGTCATTCGCATTTGAGGCAGAAGAGCAAACTGTGCAGAAAAATGGCCAGGCATACAGCTAATGTGCAGAGTAAATGTGCTGCATATGTATTGCCAACCGATTGCCACTATATTGGCTGTATATTCTTTGATTGGGCGTTACTTGAATTCAAGATAATATTCTGAAGTAATGGTGTTTAATGCAGACTTGTTATACCAACAGCAACCTTCCGGTCCACTGTGCTCCAGCACTGAGAGTGCCTTGTGGTAATGTAAATACAGAAGAAAATGTTCAGAAAAGTGCATGAGTGGTAACCCACACGATTCCCATTCTGGTTGATGGGTGCAATGCAAACTAATCTGTATTCAACGGATAATGTCCTTCCACAGTGGAGTACCCAATTGTCTCTAATTTTCAATTATACCAAAACACTGTACGTTTGTTTTTTTATTGTTACAAAATTGCACTATGGAAAAGAGGAATTGTGGAAAACCAACAGCAAGTCTGTACAAAGAAAAACAAAAACCGCAAACAAGCCACGCCAAAAAATCCCTGCAAAGCAAGCCAAAAATGCTCAGAAATTACATGCCTTAGGGCTTCCGTGCTTTCTCTCCTGCAACCAAAAAGCAAAGCACAGTAACACAAAATAAAAGCTGACCAACTTTGCAGTAGACTTTCAGTTTGTTCTTCTGGTGAAGAGTCCTTTGTGTTCATTCCTGCAGCATCATTCCCATATTCTATTTCATTTCTTGATTCTTTTTTTCTGCGGGCGCGGGATGGAGCCATTCAAAGTAATCTCCATGCCCTCTTTATCTCTAGGTCTGTTTTCTGAAGCACAATCCTGTATCTCGTACAGTTTGCACTGTTGAGGGTCTTCTAACCCAAAGATTCCTTTCCATCACTGAAGGTAGCATATTTCCACTCTCATTGCTCAATAATTGTTTCACACGTCTGCAGCCAAAGGCTCTTTAATCGGGTTCAAGTGTTGGCTGCAGTGCAGGGCAGAATAGTTTCCTGATGTCCTGTGGATCGTTTTTAAAAGTCTTTGTAAATGGAGGAACCTTTTAATCATGGTGAGAAAGAGAAGGGAGAGGGAAAAAAAAGCAACAACAGTATTTTCCACTTCATTTGGTTTTGGTGTTTTTTGTTTTGTGGTTTTTTGGTTTTTTTATTAAGAACATAAAAAGATTTGTATTTTTAAAATTGGCATGCTATTAAGATTATAATGTGCTCTCACTGATTGTAGAATCTCAGGGAGAAAAATATACCAAGTGGCGAATGCTGTAAACGTTATCTAGCGTCTACCTTTCCGAAGGATTTTGAGCATATATTTTCAATTTGCATCATGCTAAATATTTATTAGCAGGATTGGCTGGAAATGCTTCAAAGGAGCTGTTCTGGTCTGATAGATACATAATAGTGATTTTTAAAGAGCTGCCTAAGTAAGCAGTTACCTTGGGGAATTCTTCTGGCCATGTGCTCAGAAAATACATATTTTATAAACTCCGGTGGAAGAAATATCACTGTATTTTCATTCTGATACCTAAAGAAAAACAACAGTAAACATTAATAGAACAGGAGTGTGCTTCTGTTTGCAACAAGCCCTGCTAAAAGTAAGAGGATTCAGAGCTGCAGCTGCTGTGGAGTCTCAACAGGGGAGACTGTGAGCCTGCCCTGCACTGAGCTTCTTTTTCCTCTGAGCTACTGCTGCTTCATCTTTCTCTCCCCTACCTCATGCCCTGCCTAGGAGAGAGCAACCCAGATATTCCCAGACCCCGTTCATGTTTCTACGAGGCTGGAGAATCCCAGTGAACCAAAACATAGGCGGATTGTCCCGTGAGCCTTTTGGTAGCAGCTGGGGCTGCTTCAGGCAGTCAAAGAAGCAGAGGTATTGGCTGTCTGCAGGCTTATCTGCTTTGGAGAACCAAAGGGTTAATGGTGAGGAAGGGGTGCAGAACTGGGCATCACTGATGGGTATCATTACATTAATTTTTATGATGTAGTACCTGCTTGTTTCTAGGGAAGAGGAAAAAAATCAAGATTGTGAGGGAAAGGTCAAAGGGATGCTCACAGTGCTGCTGGCTGTGCAGCTGTGTCTCCCAGCTGGTAGCTGGTTCTCTCCCCTGTACGGCAGCCATCCCCATAAAGCCAAGATAACTAAGCACTTGGAAATTTAGGTTGGTGGTTAGGAGCAGGAGCCAGTCCCCACTCTGCCCCTGTGTTGCTTTCCACACTACCTCTTGTTCTGGTATTGGAAGATCAGCCCCTGAGAAGTCAATTTAGCACATGAATAACTGTTATTTAGCAGGGAACCGTGGAATGTTTCTCCTGCCCTCCCAGCCTGCCTAAAACCCAACTGAAAAATGATATACAACAGCAATCCCATGGCCCAGGTCCTCTGGCTGTCCTTGGCCTCTCCAAGGGGTAGAGAGGCACCATTTCCCAGAGTGGAAAGACAGTTGGATGCTGTCTGTCCTTGCAGAAGCTTGCTGGGACAGTGTTTGCTGTTGGAGCAGACATGGTGTGTGAGCGCATATACGTGTGTCTGTATTTTCCCTCACCATGGAGCAGAGTGAAGCAGTGTTAGAGAGCATCCTTGCAAGGAGCTTGTACCTGCTTGTTGTGGTTTGGCTGGCTTACATTCATGTGGGAGACCAGCTATAGGGCAGCAGTAAACATGTCTTGGTGGTAGTTGTAAAGAAGCTAATCCAGCTAGCGCTCCTGCCCCAGGCAAACCAGTGGCCATTAAAAAAGCAACATACAGAGTTGTTTTGGTTGGTTTATTTTCTTTTTTTTCCTGCCATTTACAGAAACGGCATCTACATTGTGTCATATACATAAACACTGCTTTTACATTAAACAAATGGGAAAAAAAAGTCAGAAACATTGCAGTTACAAAGATGCTTTGGTTATGATAAATTTCCATTCTCATAACATTTCCATTTCCGTATATTTACTCAAGCTTGAAGACTTGTAAACTGTATCCAACTGAAGACAAAAATCCCTACAGCTCATATTGATGTGCTATTTTCTTTTTGCAAAACCCATGGCCAAAGCTCTCTCTGTTTGCAGACATGTGCCACGTTTTATAGATGAAAGACCAACCCCTTTCTTTCTTGTGTTTCTTTTTGTTTCTTCTAACAGGTCCTGGGTGATAGGCGCGATAGCCCTGCTCTGCCTATTAGGACTGACCTGGGCATTTGGACTCATGTATATTAATGAAAGCACAGTCATCATGGCGTATCTCTTCACCATATTCAATTCTCTGCAGGGAATGTTTATATTCATTTTCCATTGTGTCCTCCAGAAAAAGGTAAGACAGACGGTTCCCAGCGGCACAAGCGGTGGTAATAGTGTGTTTTGTTGCCTAACAACCACAGTGTAGCGTTGTGCGTGTGCCCTGAATTCATATAAAGCAGATTTGTCTCCGTGTGCCTAATAGGGGTGGTATTTAGAGTGGAAACTGGCAGGTGCAGGGGAACGAGGCGATAACGAAGATATGTGGCAATGGCATTTCAGTAGCCAGGGCGTTAGCGGTGAGCGCGTTGGAGGCAGCACACAAGGCAACCTGTGCTTTGCAGGGCTTTGCAATAGCAAACCTGCAAAAGGGCTCTGCCTGCCAATGGCCAGATTCTCCTTTTCCTTACACCAGTGTGAGACAGAAGTGACGCCACAAGCATCCAGAGGGTCCTCGTGTGTTACAGCGAAATGGGGCTATACATCTTCATTTGCAGTCTTTGCACGAAACAACCCCTTTCTGTAGCAGTATATAATGGGGAAAGTACATATCAGGGGCTGCTTCTCCCACTTCTTTTAAGAGCAGAAGGACTCATGCTCTGCTACTGTTCACAAGCTTTTGCATTGCTTAGTCCTAATGTGGGTTTTCGAAAATCTTCCATGCACAGTCAGTGCTTTTTGGTGGAACTTGAAATATGCCCCAATTAACATTGCGAGGTAATAGTGGAATAACTTAGGTAAACCTCAGTTGGAAAAAGAGAAATAAAAATCTCCTCATGTATATGTAGATCAAGTTTACAAACTTTGACAGTCAGTAATAAATATTTTTAAGAACCATTTTATTCTCCACTGGAACTCAGTAGTGCAGATCTCTCCCAGTCTGTGCAAACCTGCTGATAATTGTTGATGTACATCTTGGTTTCATAGGCCAGACTCCATATCCAAGATAAGCATATACAAGTGTTTACATGTGGATACATCTGAGTCCCAATCTGTCAGTGTAACTAAGCCGCCTCAGTACCCAGCATGGCATCCCAGCATGGCACTGTACCCTCCTTGGCTGTCAGGGTACTCACTAGGTGTTCAAATCTCTTGTGCCATTCTGCCTCAAGCCAGTCTATGCTCTTAAACCACCACTGATGCCGGTGGGGTTGCTCCTAATTTACAGCTGCATAGAGAGGAGAGTGCAGTCAGTACCTGGCTGTGGGGGGATACATCTCTCCGATCCAAGAGCTGAGAGAGGAGTGGTTTGAGAGGGGGAAAAAAAAAATCCTCTCCTATCTATCATGGACTAGAAAATCAGCAAAAAGCTGCAGACAGGCAAGCAGTGGGTGGCTAATTAAAGCAATTGAATTATTTTCCCTCAGCAAAGGATTGATTAGGCACTCGAGCGTATTGGGCACTCGTGGTATTGTGTTTGTCTCAAGCTCTTAAGGAAAAGCCTAATGAAAAAGCTGTAATTTGCTGTTTAAACAGTTGTTCTGCAGAGTTTTCAAATGCTCATAGATGGTCTGGAGAGTTTTCGCAGCTAACTGTGCGCTCCAAGTAACCTCAACTGGTGTTTTAGTCATGTGTGTATTATTATGTTTTTTCATTGATGGGCAACGTGACCTGCTTTTGGTTTTTCAGTACAGCGTGTCCATTTTCAGTCTAGCGCCATTTACTTTCTGGGTGTTGCTGCCTATTAAAATCACACCTATGCAGACACAAAGCTCAGTCAAAGCCCAGCTCCTGCCCTGGCACAGCTCAGCATAGTTCCCATGAAGGTGACATGGCTTTCCTGCAGGTGAAGAGGTGGCCAGGTTTGCCTGCGGTGCCCATTTAAAACATGACTGGTTTGCACAGTTCTGCAGAGAAGCAGGCTCTAGCTGCCCCTACAGGCTGAGAACACAGTCTCTAGGGCTACTGGCTGTACGGTTTCCTCAAATTTCAGTTTAACTGCAAGAAATATATATATATATAT
>PPHD01014412.1:0-16713 GCA_002909625.1 Bambusicola thoracicus
AATAAACTCAACCTTTGAGATGTAAAACGACATGTGGATAATACTGTAGCACACAGGCATGAAGGCAGTCTACTAAAGTAAATTATCTACCTCCTGCCATCTTCCTATTCTCTACCACCAAAATGTTACTGATAGTACAACCATGCGGCAACACTTTAGTGCATATGTAATAGAAAGTTCCCAATGACCTTCATTCTTCTGAATCAGGCTTCCAGTGTGTATCTCCCATTCCCATATAAGCTGCCCCATCAAAACCCTGTGCCATGCAGACAGCCCTGCAGGTTTCTTCTGGAGGACACTTGTGTGTGTTTGTGTACACAACACATAATAAAGTGGTGGTTTATAAAGGGTCTCAGCCAAATGGAATGACAGGACAGGCATGCCTCTGCCATTAGTCTTGACTTTAATGAAAGGATTTACAGTACTTTTGGTATCTTGGTGGTATTTTTTGTCCAGTCTAGGAGCAAAGTATTGTTTTACCTGTGTCTACTCTGTCAAAGACCACTAGTGTATGCAGGCTTAAGATTAGGTACTTCTTTGCTGCACATACTTAGCCTTTTCCTTCTCCTTTTGCTTTAGTGCAACAGTGGCAAACGGTCACTTTTTGCCAGCAATTTTCTCTTTATTTCAAGCTAGCAAGACAGAAGTTACACAAAAAATGCCATTGTACTTCCCTTGTGACCTCTCTCCCCACACTTTGTGCTTTGGACACGTTCAGTGTTTGCCAGGGAAGCAAATCCAGAACTACTGTTGCTCAGGTGCACAGATGGAACCAAAAGAAAGATGAAAAGTATAATGTAAATACTACGCTTTGGGATCTTTTCTTCTCTCATTAGTTCTGACATTCACGCAGGTGACTGCATGTGTTAAAACACCAAGTCCCTCAACTTACGTCATAGACATCTGTCTATTTCAAAGAATTTTACAGGAAAAATAATTGTTTTACCTACCATATGTCATTAATATGTATGCTTCTTTCCTATTGCTATGTTATATGCTTGTATTTAAACATGTACTTTCTTCCTCATAACTCATCCAGTTCTTTCCTCTAGTAACACATAAATGCTCAATGTATGGTGTGTGTCTCTGGTGTCCCATTGTATTTGATAAATGAAAGGAGATAAGGGTTTATCATAACCTTTCAAGATGTACATGTTTCTGATTTTAAAACAGTTTTTAAGCTGTTTGAAATAAATGAGATCTTCTGGAAAGAATCATCATGGCTTACTACTAAATATCAAAATGAAAGCCATCCCATGCAGAGCAGGTTATATTTGGCATGCATCTGCTGGCTAAGTAACGTATCCGGTTTGGCTCTTTGGTTTGGAAAGAGGATTAGCCAATATCTGACAGCTATTTTTCTATTTGTGGAATATAAGCTTATTATGTTTAAAGAGCTCTTTTAGGAAATTGGCTTGTACCTATGTAAAAAGGTTCAGCATAGCATATCATTAATAAAAGAGAATTTGTACAGAGGAAGTGACTTCCCAAAACATCTGGGGGGAGTTTGGAAATTCTAGGGGAGAAATGGAGGAAATAAATCTGTGGTGGGATGTTTATACATAAGTAGGTGCACCCAGAAACCATGTATTATGCCGTGTTGGTTTCATGTCTCTTTGAACAGTGAATATATGGGTGTTAGCCTTCTACAGCCCCTATATGAATATGACCATTTACATGATGATTATACAAATCCTTATCTTCTCTCTGAACTTTTTGTCTCTGTGTCTGTGTTTTGCTGCATGGCGAGCACATTCATTTACTGAACTGTGTATAGTAATATCATTTGTATTTAACACTGTCTTTATAACTGTTTGCGCTGCTAGCTGCTACACTGAAGCAACCATGCTGTTCTCAAGGCAGTCAACCCTTGATGATTTAGATGGACCAGACACTGTTCCTAAAACAAGTGAGCGCGCTCGACCTAGGCTTCGTAAAATGCAGAGCATGGATATGTCCTCTTCATCAGCTGACAGTGGCAGTATAGTGTCAAGGTGCTTAACTCATGCATGCTTCGTTCACTCCTTTACCCATACCATTATACTTATTGCAGTGTATATAAATGTGCATTTGCAGATACGTGGTGTACAGAGTGGTTTGCATGGTTAATGGAAGCTTAACTGCTTTCTGTGTTGTAGCATGATTTTGAGGTTAAAACTCAGAGTCATAATCCAGGACTCCTTTGTTTCTTCACTTCTTATTCCGCGTTTTGGATTTTCATTCTTTATTCACGTATTTTTAAAAGCCATTCTATTACATTAAGATGTCTATCCAAAAACAGGCCTCTAAGTCTGTATTTATTCAGTTAAAAAAAGAGTCTGATTTTCAGAGGTACCGCGTTGATGCCTTTTCTTATTGAAACTGGAAGTTGGAAGTGAAGTTTCTCAGCTAATCAGTTATCCTAAATATGGGCTTGGGTGTCTAATTTTAGAAACTAAGATAGGCAAGTGTTGGCACTGTTATTTCAGTTCCTGGTTTTCTCCCACATAGGAAATATTTTTAAATGTTTTGATTTCTTAGCATTGATTTACAGTCTGTGAGGTGTTGGAATTAATAAAAGGAAAAATTGCAATGAAAAGATAGGGAATATTATTAATATTCAGTGGAAGAGAACAGTTCGGAGCCACTCACTCACTTCTTAGCAGGTCAAACTCAGGGATTTCTGTGACATTGTGAAATAAAAACAGTGTTTGAACTAGTAATATAAATATGAAATTTGAGGCATATTAGATCATTCTTTCTCAGAATTTTAAGTGCTTATAAATTTTCAGTGTTGATCAGTTTTGAAGTGATGGGCTTTTATGTTTTTGAGCATTTTTAACCAGATTGAGTGCTAACAGGAACATCAAAACATACATCCCAATAATGCTGCTAGAAATTCTTATTAGAAGTTGTCTCACGTATCCAAAATAAGTTTGGAAGAAGTGTAAAAGGAAAGAGATGGAACTTTATTTTGGCAGGAGATGGTAGTGCCAACTGGCTTAGCCAGTGCAGGTTTTTCTTGAAAGATGTTAATTTATGTGAAATCATGGCCTCATTCATTTCCTCAGAGCTATGTTAAGTTTGGATTTGCTTCTGTTGAGATACAAGAACATCCAGCTAACAAAAGACACCATGTTGATGCCTCCTGTCTAACCTTTGGAGATGGAAAAAAAAAGAGAGAGTCATGTTCTAGGGGAGAGGTGACGAAGTACTTGTGAGGAAAGAAAAGAGTAAAAGCAAGGCCAAAAAATTATGTAAAAAATGATGGTGTCCAGATTCCCATCTGGAACCATCAAGCTGCATGAATTTACATCAGCTGCGTTGCAGAGCAGAGACGTTAGGAGAGAAAGTGATTATGGACTTGAAAAGCTGAAAAAGAAAATAGCCCCATATGGAAGAAGAACAGGCAGGTAAGGTAAAAAATGAAGACTATTGAAGAACATAGGGTAATCTGAAGGTAAGCAAGATACTGTTTTACTGGAACAGCTTTGTACTCTGGATTTTATTTCTCCATGTTTGCAGTTTACTTTTTCTTAGAGTCAGACATGATGTGAGATTTCAGTTGATTTTCCAGGTGTACACAGAGACCATAGGCTTGTTAAAAGCACCATGTTTAGAGGGAAAACGACAGCTGTCTATCGTTCACTAGAGAGCATACTTTAAATGTAATAGAAGTTCTGTATCTGATCAGTGTTTGAACTGCTTTCGGAAAGCTGGTGTAGTTTCTCTTAATGGTGACAATTTCTCCTTTCCTGGTGTGGAAAGAGAAGGAGGCACATTGGCAGTGGGTTCATTGGCAGGCCATTCGGAGGCAAATGGACCCAGAGAGTCCATCTGTGTAAGAACCAGCATATTGTTTTCTGTTGAATGATGTGAACTTTGAGGGCCTGGGAGTGCAGTGGCATTGCTCAGCAGTCTACATAAAGGTACAATTAAGAAATGTTGTTTGGAGAAGAGCCTCATAAGACTCAACTCTCTCCCTTCATCCTGCCCCTGACAGCGAGCCTACACAGGTCACCATGCTCTATTCTCGTCAGGGGACAACAGAAACCATTGAGGAGGTAGAAGGAGAGCATGAAGAGGAAGGAGCTCATTCTGCTTCAAGGCAGGATGAAGAAGAAGTGGAAGATTATAGCCTGGGTTCAGAAGGAGCTGCATATACTCCCGACACCGATGTACCATTGTACTCCACTGTGGACAGCAATGCAGAAGCACCACCTTCCTATAGCAAAGCTGTCAGCTTTGAACACCTTCCTTTTGGCTCCCCAGATGACTCAGCTGGAAAGAGTCTCATGATGGTGAGCCCAGATGACAGCCGGACGGATAGACTTAATGATGCAATTCTCCCTCCATTGACGCACGAGCTAACGGCTAGTGAGCTGCTTCTGAACAAGTAAGGACCTTGGAGTGGGTGAAATTTTTGGTCCCAGTTTGTGAAGTTTTGACTTCTTCCTTTTCTTTTCTCTCGACACAAGCCAATATTGTTGATACAGACCTTGTGCTAAGTTTGATTCAAAGGAAGAAGCTCATTTCCTGTGCAGTTGCTCTAATTACAGATTTCTAAAATGATTCAAATCCATGTTGGAAAAATTCTATGCTTTCTCCCCAGATACCATAGCTAATTGTTCCAATTAGCGTCCGATTTCTGCACTCTAACAGTAACGGGGTCAAGAGCTTTTCTAAACATTCCTTGTGAACAGGACAGAGCTTCTCTTCTGCAGACAGCTGTGATTTCAAATAAAATTCTTCTAGGGCTATCTGGGAAAATTTTTCTCTTTTAATTTTATTGGGTTACTATTAAGGAAACTCTGACATTTGACGGAGTATATGTTTAAGTCAGTAGGATCTGAGGGCTATGTAGAGAGACCACTTTCCTGAGTGCTTTCCTAAGGGATAAGGATGTTCCCTCTTTGCCCCTTGGGCAACATAGTGAGTAGTGCCAGCAGTCTCAGGTTCACTGAGACTCATTGTTCTTCCTTTGCTTTCTGTCCTGACTGAACCGAGGGACAGCTTCAATAAAGTTGGAACTGGATAAGATGACCTCTAATGTTATGTCCCTTCCAACCCAAACAATTCCATGATTCTGTGAAGTCAAAGACAAAATCTTAAATCACTTTGCAACCTGACAGCATCTAGAAAGAGAGGCATAGATCTGATTTTGTAGATGTAGAATCCTTTCTTCTGACTGTCCATGCTGCTTTTGGATTTCCAGCTAAATCTCCTCTTAGACCAGGGCACTCCTTAAGAAAAGCAAAGAGAATTGATTATGTGAAATTTATATAATAGTTTCTTTCTGACTTTTGTGTTTATTTTAGCAGACTAATTGAAAAGCAACAGAAGAGCACTTCCAATTATTCTGGTTTAAGTTCTGAGAGCTTAGATTCAGGCTATTTGATTATAATACTAAATCCCATCCCTTTTTTTTTTTTCCCTCTATTATGGTCACCAGCAGAATGTTGTAACTTTTCAAAAAGGGAAATAGTATCAATTTTAAAAGCAGCTGTTGTGAATTTCATTTGCACTTCTCTGCTCCTCACAGGATGTTTCATGATGATGAGCTAGAGGAATCAGAGAAATTCTATGTTGGTCAGCCTCGAGTCTTGCTTCTTATTTATGCCCTGTACAATACTCTGGTGGCCCGGTCAGAAATGGTTTGCTATTTTGTGATCATCCTTAACCACATGATCTCCGCCTCTATGATAACGCTGGTGCTGCCCATCCTTATCTTTCTTTGGGCCATGCTGTCTGTCCCTCGACCAAGCAAACGTTTCTGGATGACTGCCATTGTCTACACTGAGGTAGGCTGCTGTTTTTACTACCCTGTATGTCAGACACAAAAATGTTAAGCTGTAAGCTTTGCTTAGTCTCTTTTCTGTTTCTAATGTCTAAGGTCCAGTGTTTTTTGGCCTTTTCTGTTAATTTAAATGTTTGGTAAGTCCTTAGCAATATCTGTGGCATGAGAAGGTCTTGTTTGTGTTTTTCTTCACTGCTGTGGGCAACATCCTTTCTGGCATGTAAAGTAGTTAACATAAAAACAGTCCGTTTACAAATAGCTAATGTACAGCTGGTAATGAAGCGGCAGTATACGCTGCCTGTGGCATCTCAGGTACCACTGGACACCATCTGTTGGTAAATGCTGAATTTAGTCCTTCATGGCCTTATGACTCAAGAAACATAAACTGTTGTTACTCTGTATTAATGAATGTTTGCTAATCATCTCACAAAGCTGACGATGTAGTCATCTTTCTCTCTTAATGTTATGAGGCTGCCATGCTTAGAAAACACCCAAAGTGTGTTGTGTTTCTGAACAGGTAGCCATTGTCATCAAGTACTTCTTCCAGTTTGGCTTCTTTCCTTGGAATAAATATGTGGATTACACAAAAGATAAACCTTATCATCCACCCAATATTATTGGGATAGAGAAGAAAGAGGGCTATGTGCACTATGATCTTGTTCAGCTCCTTGCTTTATTTTTCCACAGATCCATTTTAAAGGTGAGCTGAGTTCATGTGATTTTTTATTTTGTATTTAATTTGTTAGTCATTCGAGTTATATTTCAATACCATGAATTTGTTGTCTCCTTGGTGAACACTGCAATAAATGCCTGCAATAAACACTGTGACATAAATACACATAAATACAGTAAGTATAAATTTGAAATGCTCTCCTTTTCTTTTTCCACTAGTGCCATGGATTGTGGGATGAAGATGAGAAAGGGGATAACTCCAGTAATAAAGGAGATACTGATGATGAGCTTTCTCTGCCAGGAGGCAGAAGAGACTCTTCTGGGTCTCTGAAGTCCGTCAATCTTGCAGCATCAGTGGAGTCCATCCATGTGCACTTTCCTGAGCAGCAGACAGCAATCAGGAGGAAGAGCTCCAGCAGTGCATCACAGCTTTCTCACAGATCCAGCTTCTCCTCACACAGATCTAAGAGAGGTAAATGTTGTGGCGTCTTGGGGACTTTAAGAGCAAATGTTCATTTCCCATAAGATCATTCTGCTGAAACTTCGTGCCTTTTGCTGTGGAGAACCCAGAAACTACTGAATACTGTTGCTCCTCAGTGAGGAAATAGGATATGAAGCAAAATATCTTTGTGTTTGAACATACTCCAAACCTTCTTAAAGTTCAAATGAAGAGCTGTACTTTGTGATTCACTATGTTTTTAAAATGACATTATCCAAAAGCTGGGAAAGGAATGTCCAGTGTGGCCCAGATCCAGAATTTCTGGTTTAGAATAATCCCCAGCTAGAGGGAATTCAAAGCACATGTATTTTCATATTTACATTCAATGGAACTTGAAGTGGGAAAAAAAATGGTTAAGGACGTTAAAGTGGATTACCTTTCCCATCTTGTGAAAAAGATGGGCTTGCAGTAGCCTGAATGTATACTTCCAGTTGAGATGACCAAGTCAGACCAATCAATTTTTTGCCTTTATCACTATTCTTCTAGAACACGTAACTGCATGTTTTCAGGGTTTTAAATATCAAAAATAAATTACCGTAAGAATTTATTTCAAAGCATCTTTCTTATGAAGAACTTTTATGTGAGGTAGAATTCTTCATATCTCTTACTTTCTAATTTTTGCATTTAAACTTTGACTCTGAATTAGCTTCTTTCTCTTCTCCCCCTTTTTCTCAGGAAGCACAAGTACAAGGAACAGCAGTCAGAAAGGGAGCAGTGTGCTAAGCATCAAGCAAAAATCTAGGAAAGAACTTCTTATGGAAAAGTTTCGAGAGCAAATGATCAAAGCCAAGGCCTTTACAATTAAAAAGTGAGCAATGTGAGAAGCTGGGTGGGCTTGGGAGGAGTTTCCAAACAGCTGACTAATGGAGTAAAATGTTTTAAAGAGTGAAGGTTACTTCTTCTGCTAATTCAAATGGATGAATGGATATGTATACTATTCATAATACTGGGATGCTTTCACCCTTAAGTCACACCCACTGAACTTCAGACAAATGAGCAGAGGTTCAAACAGCACTGCAGGGGTGTTCATCTATCTGATGAAAAGTTGAACATCCTACGTGAACTGGCTTGGGTAACTATGCATATTTCTACTGAACAAATGCTAATACAATGCTTTAGCAGCAACGGACTGGTGTCTGTGAAGTCTGTGAAGGCTGTCAGAGAAGTGTAAAAGTGTATTTTTACAAGCGTTACTCATATCACCTCCAGTCACTCTTTTATTCAATATAAGCTACAGCGTTGTTAAATCACATTGTGGTCATTGTTGTTTTAGGACTCTCCAAGTGTATGTGCCCATCAGACAATTTTTCTACAATCTTATTCATCCAGACTACAGTGCAGTGACTGATGTATATGTGCTGATGTTCCTCGCAGATACAGTGGACTTCATCATCATTGTCTTTGGATTTTGGGCTTTTGGGGTATGTCACAGAGGGCATCTATGTAAATCCTTGGTTGGGAGCCTTGCCATAATTGCTCAGTACTATGTGATTGTTCTTCCTCAACCACTCTGTTACGTTTTTCTTTTCAGAAACACTCTGCAGCAGCAGATATTACCTCTTCATTATCAGAGGACCAGGTTCCAGAGGCATTTTTGGTGATGGTGCTCATTCAGTTTGGTACCATGGTGGTAGACCGAGCGCTCTACCTCAAAAAGACTGTCATGGGAAAGGTCATCTTTCAGGTCATCCTTGTTTTTGGGATTCATTTCTGGATGTTCTTTATCTTGCCTGGAGTGACGGAAAGGTATAAGCCCTTGTAATCATACAATACTCATTGAAAACTGATGCTTTACCAAGTTATTTGAATATGAATTTGAGATAGTTATAGCTAAGCTTTGGAATCATGAACAAATTTCTTCTTGGTCTCATTCCTAAACAGGATGTCAAAGTGCCTTTCCACAGCACTAGCTGTGGCCAATGTAAATTTGAGGAGGAAGGAACTAGAGTGTACAAGTATGTAACGAAATATTCTCAACTTAGTTCAAAAACAAAGCAGGTGAGAGAAAACTGGCCTGTTGCTGAGTACTCAACTGCAAGAATGTTGGCCCCTAGTTCAGTTCCCTACTCCCTAGACTGTTTTACATCCTTTATGAGATAGTATCTGAATACAAATTAAAGTATTCCTAGGAGCAGTGGTCAGAATTCTATTCCTTTCCCCTTCTACCTGTGCCATGCCTTCCTACCTTTATGCCCTAGTTTCTCAAGAGAAACCTTGCTTTTCTGGCTGCACACTGATTTAGACGACTTAGTGGGAAATGTCTCTCTCAGAGTAGCCTGTAACTTGGTGCTCTTTTGGAATATATGAATTTAAATCTCCTTAGGCTGATGAAGGTCTGAATGCCATGTCTCTTCTGAAGAGCACTTCTCTGGTACTGCCACATGGCTCTAGAGGTGGTGTGGATATTGTCGCCTGCTGTATGAAATCTTGTATCACATCCCTGATCAGATTGACTTGAAAATCTAACATTTCTTATTTCATGGCACAAAGCAAGCTGCACTGCAGAGATGTTACTGTTCCCTCTTTAGCTCTTGGCTAACTGCACTCTAGGACTTTAAATTGCCTTACTCAATTAACAGTCTAGGGAATTTGTGTCACCTGAACACAATTCATTTTGTAAACAGTTATTTCACAGGTAAAAAAACAAAATATGGGCATAACGTACACCAAAAAAAAAAAAAAAAAAAAAAGAAAGAAAAATGAAAAAGAAGAAAAAGAAAGAGGGAGAAAGAATAAGTCTCTTTTCCTCTTAAAAATGGATTGTTTTCCCTTTCTTCAGTATAGTAATAATTGCACCCCTGTTTTTAAGCTTTTATTTTTCAAGTGGAGCTCTTATCCACTGAGCACTGAAAATTGAGATGAAACTTTTGACTTTATTTGGAGACTTTAAAGAAAGAGCAATAAAATCATTTCGATATTTTGTGTGAACTTATGAAATATTTATCTCATGTTGTTAATCTCAAATCTGCATCTGAAACTCCTGTGTTCTTTGTAAGTCATGCTGATTCTTAGAAGCCCATGCCAATTTTTTTAGTCACAATAATTTTGTGGGATGTGATTGAAAACAGTGGGTCATGTCTGGTTTACAAAGTCTGTCAATCATGCAGTTCTAGTATGTTATTAAGCTGCAGTCAGAAGCTGGGCTGCAGCAAATGTTAAGTAAGATAGGCAGGGAGGTGAAGCATATGGTGTATGAGAAAAGGCTAAGGCAACAAGTTCATCTTGCAGAAGATGGTGACTTCTCTTCATCTAACTATTAAGAGAGCATTAAGATGAAGCTTAGCTGTTTTCAGAGGTGTACCTTGATAAAGCAAGAGGCCACAAGTTGGAGAAAAGGAAATTCCAGCTAAATACGATAACAAGTCTTTTCATTGGGACGATAGTCAAACGCTGGAGCAACTTGCAGAGACAGACTGTGAGATTTACATCCTCAGAGATATTTAGAGCTGTACAGGCTCCTGAATGATTAGGTATAATTAGACCTTATTCAAGCAAGGGTTGACGGAAAAGACTTCTCTTCAAAGACAAACCTAAATTCTTGTATGAGTTCGTGGCATTGGAGGTACATCCATGAATAAAAATATCCATTAATTCTATGTAGTCATTGCCAATGTTAGCCCTCTGAAAATTGAAAAGCAAAGTCAACCCATGACTCACAGGAGATGTGCCATTATTGACATTCATGTGGTATGGCTAGGCACCTCTAGAGCCCTCGCTCTTCTCAGATGCTGTTCCCATTCTCTTCCCCGTGACCCCGAGGTGACTGCAGATGCTGTTTGTAGACTTCCTCATCCAAATTCTTTCAAATACTGTGTCACCAGTGCATTGAGGTCAGAGGCCAAAGGCTTTTCACATATCCTCAGGAAAGGGAAGCTGCCAGGAGCTCAAAACATTTCAGGGTAATTTGGTCTTACACAGATATGATGCTCATCATTTTCCTTTATTTGTCTTTTCTGTTACAGGAAATTTAGCCAGAACACTGTTGCCCAGCTCTGGTATTTTGTGAAATGTGTTTATTTTGGCTTATCAGCATATCAGATACGCTGCGGATATCCAACTCGTGTTCTTGGCAACTTCCTCACAAAAAGTTATAACTATGTGAACCTGTTCTTATTTCAAGGGTGAGTCTAAAACTACTGCCCTCCTCCATTCTTCCTTAAGATGAGGATCCTTTTCAGATGCTGGGACTGTTCGTGACTTTTCTTTACAAGTTGTTGGAAATGAAACAGTATATCTTGCACAGTATATTCCTCTGTATGTGCCACATGTTCTCTGTAGTCCAGAAAAAACATTTTCAGGAATGCAAATGTTAGGAATATCAGTCTCCTACCCTGAAGCTGGAAGTCTGAGTTATCAGTCTGACATTCAGATACAAAGATAGGGGCTGCACGCCCTGGTAGACAACAGGTAATATTATTTGTTCTGCAGTCCTAAAACGTAGTAAGGCATCAAATCCCAAAAAAGATAATTGGAGCAGGCCTACAGGCTCTACCTCTACAGGTGGGGAGGAGGATAAAGAGATAGACAGCAACAGGGGAAATCAAATTTCCACTTTGAAAAAAAAGTTTCGTTTGTGTACCTTTTGTGAAGTGCTGCACATCTGAAGCTCTTTAGGAGTTAGAAGTGTTGGTGCGAGTAACAGACAGCCTCAGAATGTGAATGATGTTGTGATTAAGCTAGTTCAAAGCATATATGTATTTCATAGAAAAGCTGTAATAATCTCAGCCTTTTCCAAATATTTTCAGTATGGGCTTGTGTCATTCCAATAGGAAAAGTTGTAGAAGAAAGTTTTCTTCATATGAAGCAGTCTTTATGACCTGGCCAAGCAGAAAAATGTGGAAGTACTAAAGGATGCACTTCGGAAAGCTGCTATGTGCATGTTGCTTTCCTGTTAGCCCACCTTCTGCTGCTGCTTAATTCTGAGTCATAAGGCTCAATCCTGTATGCAGATGTGGAGTGCCCATCTACTATAAGAAGGCAATGCATCACTTTGTGTAAAGAGGTATAAAATGAAGTCCCACCATCCTGCAGAAAGGCTGTGTTCCTCTGTGCTCCCAGAGGAGAGGAATTTGTTTACACAGGAAGTCTGTCTTGTACTGTTGCGTCAGTATCCCATACACAGCTACTGGGTATAATGGTGCCAAAGCATGTTTATGGCCTCACAAGGGATCCAAGAGGAATGTGAGCTGTGGCAAAATATATCACCTTTAAAAAACCAGTATTAGCCACACTGTCTTATAATATGACTGCATAATTTCCAATTAAACTGCTTTTTAGTACTCATTTTGTTCTCCTTTTTCTGGCATGTATGCTTACTATGCTTATTTGATGTAGTTCCTCCATGTTTTACTATCTGCTGTGTTCTCCCTTCAGATTCCGCCTGGTTCCATTTTTGACTGAGCTGAGAGCAGTAATGGACTGGGTTTGGACAGATACCACTCTTAGTCTTTCCAGCTGGATCTGTGTTGAAGATATCTATGCTCATATATTCATCCTGAAGTGCTGGCGAGAGTCAGAAAAGGTGAGGAAGATCCATACGAGTGATCCAGGCCTCCTCTCCCCTGTGCAGAAATGAAGGAAAGTAATCACAAGTCCCTAAATAATTTGGCAATCCACCATAAATGCAGATTGTTAACAGATACACCTGGTGCTCATGATCGGAAATATTCAGACTGTTGGGTTCTTTATGTTAGCTGACAGTCGATGCAAGTGAAATTTCAATTTCCTTTGTGCCTGATTTTTCCACCATCGAGATGAATTCCACAAACATGTGGCTGCTAGTTTAATTGCATGCCTGAATTTCAAGGCCAGGAGTGAAAGACTCAGTATTCACACGCTCTCATTATCCATAACTACTTAAATGAGTAACCCACAGTAGCAGGGAAACTGCAGCTCCAAAGAAAAGGATGTCATGTCAGGGAAGAGTTCGTGCCTCCATGGTGTAGGTCTCAAGAATGTTTGTTTCCTGTAAGTACAGAGGGAACTTAGCTGGTTCCTTGATTCTAGGAGAGTCCCCACGCACCCAAAAAGAATGCAGAAAAACAGATAAACCCACCATTTGTTTGACTAAAATCTCAGTCTCTTAAAATCATTTAAGCTCCAGCTCAAATTAAACTTGCAAATTCTGGATTCCTCATAACCGCTATAAAGATTGCAACCATATGCTTGCTTATTTTGCCAATTTGAAAAAGAAATTAAGCGTTCTTTTAAGAGTGACCCAACCAGTCAGAAATTGTCCATCTGCAATGAAACAGCTGTGTTTGTAAGTGTTACTGACGTATTACTACTTTTATTATAATCCCATCTCTTAATTGCACTTACTTTTCGAGTATGTCAGTTAAATTAACTCAGAAGTGAAGTGGACATGAATCTCGTAGACAGGCTTTCTCAGTATGGCGTACCTTTCTGCCATGAACAGAGCATCACCAGAGGCTTCGGGAGGCTGGAAATAATAATCCTGTTCTACGTTGACCATCCATCACACTGCCTTTTTTCACTCTGCAACAAGATTGCTCTGCATTACATCTAGCATAGAACCTCCAAGTCTAAGCTTGCATGTGTGTGCTAGTGCCATGTAGCAACATAACTACCAACAACTTTATGAGTACTGTTCTCTTGTTTAATTCTCTCTGTCTTCTCACATTGAGTGGTATGCTTAAGTTCTTTGGCTCTCAGAGTCTCTGAGCTGTTCTGTAACAGCTTTAAAGGTACCTGAACTAATCTCATACAGACAAATAATATGCCCCTGGGCAATCTTGATATGATATTTTAATGAAAACAGTATTTTGCAGTGCAAGACAAATGCTTTGATACAATGCTTTTGAAAAGTAGCTAATTTGTTTTAAATATAGCATTGTATTACAAATCTAATACTCTCTGAGGGCTTTATAGATTCATGTTGGAAAGCAAGAACAATTTCCTGAAGCCAAATTCCTGGCATGTGTATGAGGTGCAGTACAATTCACTGCATATTTATTTTGCACATGTAGTATACAGTGTGTGAAAGGCAAGATCCTAAAACACCGTGCAGTGTTCAATCCTGTACGTGAACACACCACAATAAATTAGAGTTGCGATAAGGCATTTTACAGGATGGTAATGCTATGGAAGTGTTCAATCATAAGGCCAATAACAGGGGGGGTGGAATTATGGGCAAGGGGAAACAGTACTGCTGTATGATCTGCTTTTTAGAGAGAAGGGTGAAAGCAAAACCATTTTTGGTCTCAGAAGCTAAGAAAGGGAAGGATCCCACATCAACACTGTCAAGATTTTAGAAACAGCTACTAAGACTGAGGCAATATTCAAATAGAGTTGGTACAGCATTCACTATGAGCAGATTGGAGCAAACCTGAACAAGTCTTAGAAACACTGTACATGACATACAAAATGTCTGTTGAATACTGCAATAATAGTCCTACTGATTGTACATGTCATATATATTGTATATATATGTGTATATATATTGTATACATATATATGTATACATATTGTATATGAATATGCTGGGAAAGGAATATATTTTTCCCCAAAATAGTTTGCAGCATCTCAAGCTGTATGACAGAAATTCTGCCTTGATGAAGTTTGTGATAAAATGTTTTGGAAAGAAAAGTGCAAGAAAACTGGTCATTCCCAATATCGTGGAGTTTGGGGTTGGGTTTTTGTTTTTGTTTGTCTGTTTGTTTGTTTGGTAGGGGGTCATCTTCTTGTTTTGAAGAAATATTGTTGCTGCTATTATTTTACATTTGTTGCCTGAAATTTCATGCTTATGCTGTTTGAGATTAAGCATTCAAATTACTCTACCCATTTTTTCCCATCTTTATGGTTGTGAAGAATCAAGAAAACAAGAGAGGTTTATGATATTTTTCACACCACATGCATACTTTACATGGGTTTATTTGGCACTTTTCTCTGTAGTTGCCAAAATTCGGTGCCTGTGCAGGCTTGGCAAAAAATCTCAAAATAATGGGCCCTATGGTAGGTAACAAATGCCAGCAGGAGACCAGAGTCCTTAAGACTCATTCACCCATCGAATCATACCACGTGTTTCACTGATAGAAAAGACATTACCGTGTTGCTGTTTGCTTTTGCAGAGATATCCCCAACCAAGAGGCCAGAAGAAAAAGAAAGTTGTGAAGTATGGAATGGGTGGCATGATTATCGTCTTGCTGATTTGTATTGTCTGGTTCCCACTGCTCTTCATGTCTTTAATCAAATCTGTTGCAGGCATCACCAACAAGCCTCTAGATGTATCAATCACAATAACTCTAGGAGGTTATCAGGTAAAAAAGAAGACAGACAAAATAAGTCTGTTTTTTCACTGTATTTCCTTGCACTGTTCCTTATTCCGTGCATTGCATTTTCCAACTGAAACTCTCCTGGCTTATGCAAGAGAACACTCAAATTCCCACGAGTGATCCCTTTTGGATATAAAAACATCAGTTCATGATTGATGTAAAATATTACCTTCACTTGCCAGTTAAAAGCAGAACCTACTGGCAGTTTAATTTGAATAAGTTATCCTACATCAGGGAGACTCAGGTAACTGCCTGCAGGTCCCCATGGTGAATGTGAGATAATTAAGTGGAGGTAGCTTCCTTCTTAGCGGAATACATTCATAGCCTTCTGTTGGATTGGTGGACTGTGATGCGCAGGATGCTGTACTGTCTGTGTAGCAGCTGATGTGAAGTAAATGTGACAAGTGTGTGTTCTTTTGTTTCCCAGCCTATTTTTACAATGAGTGCTCAACAGAGTCAGCTCAAGGATTTGAATCAGACTGGTTTCAGTGCATTTCTGGGAAGCTATAGGGGTAACACTGTAAGTGAAATGTAGACTACTTCATTATTCTAAAATTTATGCATGTTTCTATGGAGGCTTTTTGTGTGGTTTGTTTATGTAGTCAAGTGGTCAGCAACACTGCCATCATTTGGAAGATGTGTACATAAAGGCTCATTAGTACAGATTTGGGCAGATCGTTTGTCCTGTTTTGTCCTAGTTTTCCTATCACCTGAATAAAACCACAAAAATGTGTTCTGGGGACACACTGCTGTTGGCACTCTTAAGTCCCAAACTTCTTCCTGCGGTGCACATGGCTTCCACCGGGGCGATGTCATGCTGTCAAAGAAAATGTATATGGCCTGGAAAAGTTTTGACATTAGAATATCGTAGTTTAAACATGGTCTCCCTATTTCGTGGTGCACTGTGCCTGAAGTTATCTGAACTTTCTAGAACAAAAAAATATTGGTATGTTGTGTTACTAAAGTGAATGTGTTTTGATCAAATACCACTTTAAGATAAGTGTTTCCTTCTAGCCCATTCAAAAATTAACATTTTTTAATACTAGATGCTACCAAATAGCTCAGGAGTTATAACAGTAATATTGTAATCGTGATTAACTTTGAAAGCCAGTGGTTTCAAGTTGCCTTATCAATTGCAGACTTTCCATGCTGAAAGATGCTTAACAAAAAACAGAGTACGATTCAAATAAAAATATGAAAACTATTAAGAGGTGTCAGGTGTCTTGTGCCTCCTGATTATGTCTGCCAATCCACAGCAGCAAAGGTTGGCATAATGTCGCACAGTCACTTATATTTTGTGCTGATCACAGAATCATAGAATGGCCTGGGTTGAAAAGGACAATGATCATCCAGTTTCAAACCCCCTGCCATGTGCAGGGTTGCCAACCACCAGACCAGGCTGCCCAGAGCCACATCCAGCCTGGCCTTGAATGCCTCCAGGGATGGGGCATCCACAACCTCCTTGGGCAACC
>PPHD01014413.1:0-16712 GCA_002909625.1 Bambusicola thoracicus
CAGTATTACAACCCTACTGGTATTACTCTATCATCTTCCACAATGAAGGAAAATAGAATTTCAAAGAACAATAATGATGGAAGTAATAATAATGGACCTGTGCCAGTAAAGTTGTATGAAACAAGAGTCTGTCTCCTAACCTTGATTAAAATTAATTCCTATTTTTTATTTGAGGTCACAGAATATCCCATTGCTAATGGGATACAGGAATAAATGAAATTATTCCTAAGTGTAATTAGTAAGCGACAAAAGAGCAAGAGTTGTTTTGAGTTAACATCTTCGGCTAGGAGCTAGATTAACCAACACGACATTGAGAAGGGAGTGAGTACACATAAGGCTTTGGTCAGGGAGAAGAGATGGAGATGGTTATACAGTTTGAGGATACATTCCCATAACTAGTGGTTGAGGGGAGAAAATTGCAGATTACGAAGGAAATTATGGGTATGAGAATAGAAAGAAGACAGAATACAATGGATATCTTGAGTCAACTCACTGAATTACACAAAGGAAATCATCTGGAGACAAGTAAACGTAGAGATGAAGTAATTCAAACCAACACAGGGACAAATGTGAGATTGATACAGGCCTAGATCTGTGTTAAGTACTAGGTTTTCCAACGGGTACATAAAACCCTCCTCTGAAGGTATAAAAACAGCAAGATACTAGGGCTCTGGATCCCTGAGCAGTGCATTCAAATGCTGGTGCTGGGAAATGGAAGCATAAAGAAGGTCTATTATTTAAGTAGAGAATGGATTACTGCATTTCTTTCTAGATTTTAAACGACACAAGTGACTTCTGCAAGTCAAAGGCTACACTAACAATTCTGAAATGAATTTATATTACTGCAAAATCTTAAAAACACACTGAAGTGTTAGCACAGTGTTGGAAAACAGACCATCTGGAAAGACTCTAGCGTTATCAATCAAAAATCACCAACACAGTCAAGAGAAAAAATAAAATCAGTCCTTTAAGTTCTGGTAGCATCTAAGACTCATCTTCTCAAGAAAAGCATTCCGCAAAGGATCTACGGCCAAATCACCACTTTATTCACTTGCCTAGAAGGTCTGGAGAGTTAGTGAAACAATGCCGACTGCTGGCATTTCTAAAAATTCTGATGCTATTCCATGTTCTGTGAGATTTCATTAATATGAAACTCAGCCCAAAACAGAGCCCTTTTAGGATCTTTTCTTCTAAGTGGTACTGAAATGCAGGATTTCTAAATCCATGAATGATAGCGCTAAGCAAAGACCCACAACTGTTTCTAACATCAGCAGTTAAGATGCACAGTGTGAATTACCTGACAGTGTGGAGCTGCTGATTGTACTTGCTGGAGTTGTTACTTCGGGTTCGTCTTGTACTATTTCTTCACTCACTAATGCAGGCTTTTCCTGCTCCTCCTGTGCTCCCACTAAGCAGGTGGAATCATCTTGTTCTCCTTCGGCAGATATGGCCAGCTTTGGCAACAAACCAGAACTATGTCGCTGCCTGCTACTCTCGGTGTCAGAGGAGATGGATGTAGATACTTGTTGTCTGTATCAAAAATAAGCCAACACTCATGTAGTTACCAAGAAGAGGCAGCCTGATACCTGACAAGCAGTTCACAGACCACTTCCTTGTACTTACATTTCAGAATATTCTGAACTCCAGCTTAAAGATTCCACTGAGGGCAATGTTACACTTTTTGTTTTGTCTCCTGCATCTTCCTTTTCATCACCTTGTGCTTGAGAAACTCGGTCTATGCTACTAAACACCTATTACAGACAACAACAGAAAAAAAACAGAAAAGCGTCTCATCATTGACTCATTTGATACAAAAAGATATTCAAGTGGTGCGCTACATGTTCCAAATTCTTATACAGTAAATGATGTAAACTACAGAATTCTCAAGCCTTTCAAGATTTCTATAGAGTTTCTACTCTTAAAATGTTTTTCTGTTTTGCTTTTTTGGCTTCCCACACGTAGGGTCATGATTAGCAACTCTTCTCATTGTAAATTCAACAGCTTTCACCCAATTTTATTGTCTCTACAAGACAACAGACAAAACCCATAGGCTTGGGATCTCCAGGTTATCAGTGCAAATGTTGATCTCAGTCCTAATCATGACGTTAAAAAAGACAAAAAAACCTACCCCTTGGGTACTGACTTAGTATTTACCAGTTAGGTGCAGAAAGCACAAAAATGAATCTTTATTGACTCAGAAGTTAAAAATAAATTACATAGCTAAAGGATTTAGAAAACAATACAAAAACTGCTGGCTGTATATTCTACATATTGTGAATCGCAGCTAGAGAGGTTGTGACATAATGATGTTAACACAACAAATCATCACTGTGATACAGTTTTGAAAAAGGTAGAAGTTCACAGAATGCTAGAACGGTCGAGGTTGAAAAGTGCCTCTGGAGGTCACCTGGTCCAGCCCTTGCTCATCTAGGGGCACCCAGAGCAGGCTGCCATTTCCAGATGGCTTCTGATCTGCAAGGAGACACTACAACCTCTCTAGGCAACCTGTGCCAGTGCTCTGTCAGCCACACAGTAAAGCAGTGTTCATACTGAAATTCTGGTGTTTCAGTTTGTGCCCACTGCCTCTTGCTGAAACTGTCTCTCTCGTCCAAGCCTTCTTGTCACAATAACTGTAATATCTGCTAGTATCTGACTTTGAAATATGCCACCAAGTGAAAATAAGGAGTTCACATAGAACAAGGATAATTATATCAACAACTTCTCCCTCTGTTCCTCCATGCTATCACAGATATAACAGATATTTGATACTGTGAAGCCAGTTTAAAATACACCAGTTAGTTAAAGCATAGGTCCAAACACAAAAGATATAAACCACACTTTCAAAATACCTTTAGACAGTTTATAAACAGGTTCAAGAATCTGCTCATTAATAGAAAGCTCTTGAAAATCACTGCTGACTGCTACTTAAGACTAATAGCATGCTGATCAGGCATTCTACTTCTTAATCCATTATACCTTCTGCGAGTTTTTGCTCTACAAATGTTCCTGAGCACGTCCACTCTTCTGCTTATATTCCTTGTCCAGCAGTAATTAGCTCTCTCCCTTTAGACAGTCAGTTTGTTTTCATGGCATTCAAATCACTTGCCCAAATCCACATCTTTCCTTAACCGAATCACATGCTAAATACTACCTTGCTTTTCATTGCAGTTTATTGTCACTTAAACTCACTGCTAGTATAGACTACCACTATAATCTTTGTTACACCATCATCTGCAAGATACCCATTTCTTTCGTGCTCATTTTCAGTTAAAATTTCAAAAAACAATGCTATACGCACCTCTTCCATTTCTAACATTTCCATACTCTAGAAAAGCAGCAAAACATTTATGTGTATTAACGTTATAGCAATTTTTACTTACTTTTGAAAATCTGTGTGAACATGAGGAGAACTGTCTTATCTCCAAATTAAAATCCTCATCATTTGTATCATCTTCTTCCTCAGTTTCCATATGGTGGTATTTCTCAGAACGAGCTACAAGTAAGAGAAATAAATTAACTGAATTTACCAGGAGGATTGAGTAATAAATTTTATTATTAGCCAAAATCTTAATTATCTTCTTTTTCCTCCTGCATTGTCATATCACCACTGAAACTGTACAGTTGCCAGTGGTTCCTATAAAGCAGATTTTCAAAGCTGGACACAAATGCAAAATTCCAAGACACAGTGATTATTTTAACAAGATTTTCATTGCATTTTTTTAAATGCAAGCAAATACCTACTGTCAAAATAACTTGTGTCATCTTCAGACTCCAACTGGGGAATAAACTCTGCTTTCTGCCTTAGTAGACTGTTCCAGTCAAGGCTCCTGAAGAACTGATGTTGCTTTACTTCATATGCACCACCTGGGGGAGCCAGAGAAAAACAGTGAGCAAACACACCAAATGCTCAGATACTATTTCAACTTAATTCCTGGTCAAGAGAATGCAAATTAGCATGGAAAGTCATAGTCATCACTTCCTGCAGGCAGGAACCTCTCCTACCCCTTTTCACTGGCATCACCTAAACCTGTCAGAGCAGCACCCTTCTTTTCTTTGATTAGCAGTGGTGGCATTGCCTTTTCTTCTTTCTCCTTCCAAGATTTCTGTTTTTCTAGACAGACTAATAATAATGCATCAAGCATACATTGGTCTGAAAGTAAAATGTAGATGCATGAGTTAGATGAGTAATTGCAAGTCAGATAGTACGGAAGAATTATTCTCAATGTTGCTCAATGTAGATATCATGGCTGATTAGGAGCTCCTTTTGTTTTATGGTAGTGATACACAGTTCTACAGAAAATACTTTATAATCTATCTTATTATGGATCACTGCCTTGATTTTATAATGTGTTAAACAGCTGCATTAGTTTCAAATGAGAAACAGAATCTGTAAGAACACAATACAATACTGAATAACAGTAACCAATAACAATAAAATACTGAAAATACCTGGGGAGGTGAGTGGGGATATTAATAAGCATAGATTTAATTTTGTAAGCTGGACATACAAGCTACAGCACAGTCAATCCAACTTGATACGCCAAGGATAAGTCAGGACAGAGCCGTGGAAAAAGTACGAATTTTCTAGGATTGGTCTTTAAGATCTACAGATATTTCAAGATTTCTAAGCTGGATTCATTGATTTTTTGGGCTGCAGCTGGGAAAAATTCATAAAAGCCAAAGCTTCCCAAAGGAGACCAAAATCACATCTAATCGTAAGTAACTAGCCACAGAGTAATCACTCTTCTGAAAGCAATAATGGGATATTACAGAAATTGTATGATTCTTGACTGGTTTTCAGATGCTTCTAATCAATCCATCACTTCCCTTCTTCAGAAGAGTACAGTACCCATTTTTCAACTTGACCATGCTACTAAGGTCTCCCGAGAAAATACACAATCACCATTTTCATGGAATGTTATGAAGCTAGCTAATATGTATTAAACAGATAGGACGATCATTTGCAATGCATGGTGGAGCCTGGGATAAACTGTACTGTTCTTCAGTGCCCCTGTGGGACCCATCGTGTTGCAGACTGTTTCTGTGAGTTGTTTCTGACAAATAAAAAACTTCACTGTGGCTTCTAAACACTCCTCTCTGCTTCAAAGAAATGGCTGCAGGATTTTTTCTTCAGACTGCTAGCTCTTGAGAGACCACAAATAGTCCAAAGAAATCAGTCCCTGAGCAAACAGAGAAGATACTCCATATGGCTGCACTGACCACTGCAACTCTTAAGCCTGTCTAATTCTTGCCAACTCACTTTTTCACCCAGCTGTTATAAAACGGAGACAGAATATGCAAGCTACTTGCAGTTCAGCTTCTCACAGGGTGACAGTCTTGCATAAACACTAGAACTGACTAGGAAAAGGCAGCCTGGCAATGAAACAAAAATCCCTGAAAGGTATTTTGTGTTATATGTTCACACACATGTTCAAAACAAGGAAACAGAATCATCCCTGGCTCTTCATTTTAACTAGGTAGTGGTGCCCTTTGCAGTAGGATGAAGCAGGAAGCAAGAAGAGAAACCATCCTGGGCTGACTCAATCTGCCACTTGGTTTCCTCAGAGTCCACATTGTATGCATATAAATGACACACATTTTTCACACTAAGTAGGACTATATATTTAGGCTTTTTTACGCAGAAAGCTTTTTCTGCTCTGTTTACTCAGTCCTTTGCCAGTGGGATGCTGGTCAGTGACCAGGGCTCCCACACACACTAACACTTTGAATACAACATGCAGTATTCTTCATTACTGTCTCTCATTCAAATTACCCACAAAATCCTGCTGCTTCAACTCATTAATGCACAAACTCTATTACATAAATGCGCAGTGCTTTAATTAGCCAGGCTAATTAAACTGTACCAAATACAGAACATCAAATTCTTCATCTGATAAGGAAAGTGTGTGGCACTGAATGACCACAGCAGAATAAGCTGACCATTTGTGTTCTCTTTGATATCCATTTATTTCCTTAACATTCACACTTTTAATTTCATTATTTTTCATGCAAGGCTGTAGCTCTGAATGGGAATGGTAGGACTTTTCAGTCATTTCAGAATAATTAATTCAAGTACTTAACACCCACCCAAAAGTCAGAAGGAACTAATTTGCCAGGTGAAGATACTTCTGGAAAAAGGAACATCAGTTGTGTATGCATTCCCCTTCTCTAGTTCTGTGTCTAGTTATTTCATACTGTATTCATGAAGGAACCCCACTCAATGGCTAACCACATCTCTGACATGTCATTGTTATACTTATTCAATTAAGAGGGAAGTAAAAGAATAATCACATGTGAACACCACAAAATGAACAGTGATCATCTTGATAAGGTCTTATTACTAGTTTGAATCAATAAATTTTCCCTTGCCATAGCAGCATGTCATGCTGTTCATCCTGAAAGATGCTCCTCAGACAACAAAACAAAACAAAAACAACCATGAACAAGAGTGTAGTGACCTCTAGCACAGAATATTTGGAGTAGTTTGTCCTAACCTGTTCCCAGTCTTTCCAAGGGATTCTGCCTGAGCAGCAGGGTAATGAGATCCTGAGCATCTGGAGGCGGTGCTTCATCCTTTTCAGGCCAGTTGATTTCATCTGACAGAAAAGATAGCTTGTTATTATCTAAGTCTGATCCCAACATTCAGAAAAAAAACTGTGTAAAGCTGTCATCACAAGCCAGCAGTAAAGTCAGAGTTTAGGAAACTTTTTCAAGTTGTTCTGTTGCATTCCAATTATTTCTGATTCTAATACTCTTTACACAGACTCTATAAACTTACTTTTATAAACACTGCTTAACCACAGGGAAAACTATTACAGAACACTATCATGCTTCTATGTTGCCCTTCTCACAGCCATCCCTGTAGATGTCATATAATTAAATTTTAGTTCTGTTCCATGGAAACTACTGATAACACAGACACAGCTGACCTGTCCCAGCAGTCACAGATCACATCCGTAGTCCTGCTCTAACACTACTAGATTCACTGAAGTCATTACTCCCATGACTAAGGTTGAGGTATTGTCATCTGTTCTGGGGAGACCACATCAATGCAGCTTTTTTTCCAAGCCTCCCACAATTCAGACAATAACACTCAAACCTCTGTCTTTTATATTACAGAGGCTTTACTTATCACGTTGCACCTAAATCCCGCAGTCACAATATTAAACTTTGCAGCATACAAATAAAACTGAATAAAAATTCTTCCAAACTTACATTTAAATTAAATAATGGAAAAAGAGCATCGATTTCAAGATCAACATGAACTTTGTGACAGCTTACACAATAATTTTCATCTGATTTTTAGGTGAGGTTGCCTCCACAAATGTAATACATTGCAGGTTTACACAAAATCTTACAGTAGTTTCTTGGGAGGTACAAAGATTTCAGCATCAGAGAAACAGAGTATTATGATCTCAGAAAACAGACAAGAATGTTAAGGATTTTGTTGTAATTATGGGATTTAGATTTTTCCTTTGAAATTGATAAAATTTGAGAAACAATTATCAGAAGGTTTAAACTTTGCATTTTTTAGTATAAAGAAAGGTAATGAAATAAACAGGTATGAAACGTAATCTGTTTCTGGAGGATTACTGTTAAATCCTATCACGTTAAGCATCCATTTATACTCAAGCCTCCCACAATTTACTCATAAAACTTGAGGGGAGGAGAGGCAAACTACAATCAAAAAGGAAGAAGCTAAAATGAGGGGGCTTAACCGAGTAGACTGTCAAGAGAAATGCAGATTTCATGAAGAGAAACTAGAATAAAATTCTGTGCTATAGTTTGGACTCTTTAACAAGGTTTTTTCATTTGAATTCAAAGAGGTCATACATTTTAGCAAAGGAAATCTATTCAAGGAAAGAACTGATCTGCAGATACTGACAGTAGGAATGATTTCAGGAGGACATCTAAAACTGAAAGGAAAAAATTACAAGAAAAATATCAAAAAATAAAGTATGTTGACCAACAGTGTTGTAGAGTAGCGAGAATGGATCATGTTTGCACAAATGCACTTCTACAAGTAAGCCCTAGACAAATCACATGGATGAAGCTATCTACCTAAGTATCAGTTAGTTTGTAACACATGGCATTTTAGTTTACAGAATGTAAAAATTCATGTAACATGCAAAATACAGTCTGAAGATCAAATTTAGTCATTAAATTTGCACTATTCCCTCACTCCTATCAGTCAAAGATCTTAATGATAAAAACACATGAACATGCGTTTGGAAATGCAGTAAAAACATTGATTATTTCCATGTTCACCCATCCACAGCTTCTACAGCAGTCTAAACCTGATTTGGAAAATAAAGCATGACTATATACTAGAGCCATGACGCATCAAGAACAAAGCCAGCATTTGTTGCTCGTGCTAATTAAACAGTTGATTCTCTTCGCCACTCAGGCCTTAGTGTATTACATCGGAAAACTTCACAGTCATATATCCATAAACAGCTAGAACGTGGTGAGATATCAAAGGCAAATCCTATTCACTGAAGCTTGCAAACATACTTGACTTTCAGCATCACCAATGGAGAAAAGCGTGGCGATGACAAACTATCTCCTTATGAACAAATGGGGATTTGCTGTGTTCTCACAGAAAAAGGACCCAGAGGTTCAGTTAGTTTTGTTTTGGTTGGTTTAGTTTGTTTCGGTCTTAGTTAGTGGACCTTTTAAGAAGACCATAAAACAGACTAGGAAATATTCAGTAACAGAGGTGCTATTCTGTTAATCTTTTGGCATAAATAGAGGCCTTCTACATCTATGCATCTGGGAAATTTATGGAAACAGCAGGTAGGATAGTAAATGATTCTGTTTAATTATCATTCAGTTTTGCCACAAGCCTCATAACAATACTTAGGGTCAGCTTGCAGGTTAAAATCTAAAAGGTTATTGAATTTTAAATGAAAGAAGAACAGCTGTTACAGGAATAACATTACACTAAAACAATCACAAATGAAATCATTAACAATCTGTGAATTGAATTTGCTTCCTTCTCTTTCTCATTATTTATTATTTGGGAGACATTTGTTTTAAGGTTTTATCACATCTCTGTTAATTTCTTCATCATGCCATGAGGCATTTTCCCATTTATGTAAATTTATTTAACCATTTCTTCTCTAGGATGCTTTCTTTAGTGAAGACCAAAAACACCGTGCTGCGGTGCCAATGTTTTTCTCTTTACAACAGTGTAGCTTAGCTATTGTACCCTATATTACTGCATTTCTGTACTCAGCAATATATGGTAAGTTCAACTTTTTATACAAATTGATTCTTACTACTTTGACAGCAAATGACATGCTACAATGACAGCGTTGTCTCTTTTGAGCAAAACTAGCTTAGTGTATCAGTAATGGTGTAAGTATCTTTACTATTGACATAAACTGAAATGTTTGACAGCAAACAAAGAAATCTGCTTCTACGAAATGATCCTCACCACTGATTACTTGTCCAAACAGCTCTTCTGGTGTATCTCCAAAGAATGGCACACACCCAACCAGAAATTCATAAAGAATAATTCCCATAGCCCACCAGTCCACTGGTTTTCCATAACCCTGTCTCAGTATTACTTCAGGAGCTATGTATTCAGGTGTACCACAAACCTGAAAGAAAGAAAATAAGCATGATGGTAAATTAAGTTTAACAGTACTTGCTATATCACATCACTTGTAAATCTCAAAATATAAAATAACACAGAAATTCAGTAAATTTTGGGCTGTTCAGCCGGCATAACTTGTTTTTTACATTCTCTATCTACAATATAGGCATGAATCACATCTGCATGTCTGTAAAGCAAAAGATTTATTTTTGATACATGGTATGAAAGTCAATCACAGCAAATATTTTATTTAACTTAAACATATCTTTAGCTTTACATGAAAGTAGTGATGGATTTATCTTAAGTAAATTTTACTGTGAACAGATTGTGAGCAACGGTAATGAGGCACGCTTAAAGGGAAATGGGCCATAGCAAAGATTTTAGAACCCCTGGTAGTATCATGCATCATCAGTTCCACAAGCACACTGTTGAGACTTCTGAATTCCTTTTAAAAACAGTTTTCTATTTATCTCTCTCACAAACTCACTTGCACACAATCAGGTTGTTCATCTTCTTAATAGATCCTAACGCAGAAAGAAAAGAGCCTACCATAATCTGCTAGGCATTAGTCAAAGTAACTGACAAATACAGTCAGAACACATATGCATAAATAACCGTTCATAAAGTATTACAGTAGATTCTGCTGGCAAAACATCATTGCATTAAACAATGTAAGAAAGAAAAAAGCTGTATCTTACTTGTTTATCAAGGAATTCTCTGGCATCCTTCTCAATGTGACCCTCATACAGATTGGTAGTCAAACTCATTAGCCCCACCTTTGACAGACCGAAGTCTGTAAGCTTTATATGGCCCATGGATGTTACCAATAAACTGAAAATTAAGGTGATCTGATGTTACTGTGATATAATTCAAGTATACATGCTTATTATTATTATTATTATACTCAGAGAAATGTTTCAGCAGCACTGAAAAAAATTAAAGACAGCTTATAAAGTAATTTAGTCAGTACAAAATAGGTTAAAAAGTGACATAGTCACGAATTCATTACTTTTATCACCAGACATAAACAAAGCTTTCATATACAATTGAATATAATCGGAATAATGAAGTGTTAAGAGTTAAATGGTAGATATCTTTAGAAAATGAAATAGTCATTATTCTGAAAGAATGAGAATAGAATAAATTCAGCTTTTAAAGTGAGGCAGGCATTTTCTACCAGTAGCAGGCTGGGTCATTCATTTGAAAAAACTCTGATACTAAGATAGCTGATAACTAACCACACTGGCCGCAGGTATCATGCTAATATATTTTCACTGATGCAACTCCAATTCTCTTTTTTGTTATTTTACTATTATTAACTTATCTTTTTAATATAAAGCAAGGAGAAGATTGACTGTGAGCTAGCAGTGTGTCCTGGCAGCTCTAAGGGCCAACCATAACCTGGGCTGCCCCAGGCCGTGCACTGCCAGTGGGTGAGGGGAAGAGCTGTCCCTTCTGCTCTGCACTGTGTGGCCTCACCTCCAGCACTGGGTGTCATTTGGGCACTACCATGAAAGGACACCAAACTGGTATCATTCAAAGGAGCGTCACAAAGGTGGCCAAGATTCTAGAGAGGAAAATGTATGGAGGAGCAGCTTAGGCCCCTGGGTGTGCTCCGTGCAGAGCAGAGTTGCTGGGGGTAGGCCTCATTGTGGCTGCAGTTGCTCACAGGGAGCGGAGGGCAGCGCTGAGCTCTGCTCTCAGTGACAGTGACAGGGCCCAAGGGAATGGCATGGAGCTGTGCTAGGGGGAGGGCCAGTTGTGGACAGGGTCTGAACCAGAGGGGGGAGATGGGCATGGAAGGGGCTGCCCAGGGCAGTGTCACAGCCCCACATTGCCCGAGTTGAAAAAGTCTGTGTGCAACAGTCTCAGTTTACACTGTCTGATTTTTGGGTGGTGCTGTGTGGAGCCAAGAGTTGGACTTAATCGAAGTTGGATCCTCATGGGCTCCTTTCAACTTGGCATACTCTACAATTCTGTGATAAATGGAGATGTAACATCCATACTTTTCACTATAATTACTTGCTATAATATTATTTACACATAGAGGAGAGATTCTGTATGTCCAGATAATGGGAAAAAAATAAACAAACAAAAAATAACCAGGAACAACTCTCCATACTGATTAATCTTAAGTCCTCCTTCTGTTATATTCTATATACATACTTATCTGGCTTCAAATCTCTGTGGACAATTCCATAATTATGAAGATATTCCAAGGCCAGAACAGTCTCTGCAAAATACATCCTTGCCATGTCCACAGGTAAGGGGCCCATATTTTTCATCAAAGTAGCACAGTCTCCACCTGTAAAAACAGGACAAATGTTAAAGATGGTGGTATAAATTCTGAGATGTACCTGCTGCAGAAGGAAACATAAATGTAGTCATAAATGTTTCTTTTCCAATCAGATGATCCAATTTAACAGGCAATCACAATACCTACTGTACTGAAAAAAACAGCATGAAGCTGGGAGAGTATGGTGCAAGAGTTCGGCAGGAAACCAATAAAGCCTGTGCTGCTACTTAAAAGAAGTCCACACAGTCACAGCAACTCATCTTGATCACTAGGAGATAATGAGTGGGAGAAAAGTCACTTTATTCCTGAGTTTAGATCCCAAATCTGTACAGCCAGAACACAGAGCAAATAAAGAGGGTCCTTCTAACACAAGCATCATCAAGATTTTATTTTTTTCCTGATATTATTAAAAAAAATATTCCTTCCCTCTAAAAAAGAACACTTTACCTTCTACGTATTCCATGACCATACATAAATGACGTCTTGTTTCAAAAGAACAATACATGCTGACAACAAAAGGGTTTTCTGCAAATGTCAGGATATCACGCTCGACGAAGGCCTGTTGGATCTGGTTTCGAAGGATGAGATTCTGCTTATTAATCTTCTTCATGGCAAATCTTTGTCTGGTTTCTTTATGTCTCACAAAATAAACCGCACTGAAGAAGTCCAAATGAGATAGAAAAAGTTAAAAAGCACTACATTTTAAAAGTATTTTAAAATACATTTTTGACAAGGAAATTTATCCAAAATATTATGTATGTATTTCATCAAAGACTTGTTTCTAATCTAATGTAGTTGATTAGCCTTTCACATAACGGAATGGATTGAGACCTTGTTATGTTTCAACATCAGGATGACCTCAGTCAACACAAATTAGTACACAAACTGATAACAAACCAACCAAACAGTCTACCTACAACAGAAACAAAGCTCTGATTTTGGAAGTTTCCATCAGCAAAGGACTACAGATGAAAACCAGCCATGACAGAATATTGTCTTTCTGACAAATGTTTATTCTGTAAGTGTGAGTCATAATTATCTGACTGCACGCTCTGTTCAGGGGATTTTAAAACATGTCATAGGTTTCTGATGAAGGTTGCTCAGAAGTTTGCTCAGTGATGTGGCTCTCCCCAATTGGTAGACGCAAAATGTATCATCTGTACTTGTTCAATACAGTACCCTGACATCAGCACTGATACATATCATGGGTAGGTCACTAGTAGGTAATACAAATTAAAAAAAATCACATATACTATCTGGTAATGTGGGAAAAAAATGCATCTCGACTGCCAAAATTTCACTAGGCTATTGGGTACAAAGTTTCCCATAAGCCTGATTAGATAACATCAAATTGATGAGGGTAGCAAAGTGCAAGAAAACCTCAGATGGACAACATCCTTACTTTCAAGGCTCATGAAAATACATAATCTTGCCATAAAACACACATAACACAACCACTGCATTTCTCAAAATCCCTCAAGACAAACCCTGAAAACAACTGCTTCGCTTGAAATCAACCTCATAGTATTCAACAGTCATAGCATCTCATCCAGTAATGTAGTTTTTAAACTCATTTTCTTGTCCCACAACATGCAATTATCAGCATACAAGTATTTAAATACAAAAAGCATTTATTGTCTGACTATTTTTACGACTATATCTTCACAAAGCTACCAGTCACAGAAAAAAGCAACAATTTCTACTTTGCTTTGTGAAGTGTTTCTTCTAGACAGAAGAGTTTCTCTTACAGATTCCAAAAGTTTTCCTTAATCCCTTGCTACAGTCTGAGCACAGGGCAGGTAGAAAACATTACATCATCATGAAACTAGGGGAAAAATACCCTGGGCAAAATCCAAGACAAACCTCGCCCTTAGAGCCTGCCTCCTACTAAGTCTTGCTTTCTCTTGCCCCTCCCAAACTCAAGTAAAGATCAAGTTATTCAACTCCAGTATGCCTTCCTGTTGGCTTCACACGCCTCTTCTTTCCACTCCCAGCACACTCATTTCTTCCTCCACACCTCCTGTACAGCTCTTTCCTTTACATTTCATTTCACAGCTGTGTGGTTGCCTTGCTTATTAGTACAACCAGCAAGACACATCATTGGCACTGCAATCTGAACTTACTGAGACTCCCATATTTTGAAAGAATTTGTCGATATGTCACTAACAAACAGAAAATGAAACTTTCCCAAGGACAAGCAGTTAAGTGAAGGGAAAAAATGTAGCAGCCACTTCGACATTAAAAACAAAGAACAACAAACCACAATGGGGGGGGAAGAAAAAAAAAAAAAAAAAAAAAAAAAGCCTCACCTCCCTGGGACTTCAACTTAACCAAAATAAGGGAAAGCTAATAAAGCACGTAGCTGCCAAGACACTGAAGACACTGAAATTCTAGATAAAAATATGGAGAACAACCATAATGAGTTCTGGTATGTTTATTTTGAACCCCAATTTGCAAGTTTTGAAGTATTCTTCTGTTTTAAACTATGAAGCAAAACGGGATGGTCTGATTCCCTTTGCTTTCCCTGAAGCTCCTTACCGCTACATTCTCCTCATTCCTGCACTGAAACTCAGCCTTTCTTTTCCCCTACCTCTATTGCTCTGTTCTTTTCTTGTCAGGCGCTATTCCAGAAGCATTAGACATAATTTTATCTTTGTTTCACTTGTGCTTTTAAGTGAACACAATTTCTCACTCTCATTTTCTTGGCACTGAGCAGTAATATCCAGTTCGTCATTTCCAGTGAAAAGACGACTGTCACTCTGAGAATTCCGTTAATGCAAAAGAAACCCATCCATAACACCAGATTGCTCTGTCCATCCACTCAACAACAGTCGTATGTCATCCTTGTCTGCAAAGCCACAGCCACAGAGGCACTGTTGCAACCTCCTATGCTTTCAAACCAAGAATTTGAACAGCATTCCTACCTCGTCCTACTGGTTTCATAACATGTCGCCATGGGATTTCTAAAATACCCTCTGATTTTACTGCATGGATCTCAGTAGGTGCACAACTGCTCTGTATTTTATTGATAATGTATTTAAACGTAGCAAGCAAAATTTTATTTACAAGAGAAATAAAAGAAATTAACAAACTCTGTGACTATCCAAACACTGCCTTCTTCTACTTCTAATATAGGTTTTCCATTCACCTTGAAGAAGTAAGTATCTCTAAAACACCTTTAGCTAGGCACAAATATAAATGCTGTGCACGTGTTGATATGACAAACAACAATAACAACAAGAAAAAACCTGCTATAAATTAACTGTTATGCAATCTACCTTTCAAAGCTTACATTAAAGATTCCTGATTATAACTAAAATACTAACAGTCTTCAGATCTATCACAAAATCATAGAATGTCTCAGGCTGGAAGAGATCTTAAAGCTCATCTCAATTCCAACTTCTTGCCACGGGCAGGGCTGCCACTTATCAGCTCAGGCTGCCCAGAGCCACATCCAGCCTGGCCTTGAGCACCTCCAGAGATGGGGCACAAGCAGCTCCTCTGGGCAGCCTGTGCCAGTGCCTCACTGTCCTCTGAGTAAATATAATCTAAATCTCTCTTCTTTTAGTTTGAAACTGTTTCCCCTGGTCTTTTCACTACCTGCCCATATGAGAAGTCGCTCTCCCTCCTGTTAATAAGTTCCCTAGTTTACAGATCTTCAGTAATTTCAGAGACATTTTAAAATTTAGTCTACATCAGTGTTTGCAGCTGATACTGCTGTGACACTTGTTTTTAACGTAATTCTCGAATTTGTCAAAGGAACTCCTTGTGGAAACACAGGTATTCTACTTGCTGCATTTACTATTTAAAAGTTACAGCTGCTAACCGAGAACTATGCTTCATTTTAAAAAGCAATTTTCTGAGAAGGGATTGCTAAATTCTGTACTGTTCAGTCTGAATCATCTCCAGTGCAAGGCAGGCATTTGTGAGGCCATGATGCATGTTACAGCATTATGGCAGAGTTTACAGATAGTTAAGATCAGAACCACCAGCAGAAGAACCAGAAACAGCATTGCGCCACCTCCCACCTAGATGATAGCCATCACCAAATCAGATTTATTTGGGGGCACGGAGGCAACGCTGCCTACAGCATGCCTATGACAAGCATCCAGTATAGCGTGAACTGATCGTTTTGGATATACCCTAGTCTGCCCCATAGCATGAGAGAAGAGAACAGAATGGCTGTGATTCTTCTCCTTTTATGAAAGACCTACTCCAACACGTTACATAGTTTGGCCAGTAAAACTGCCTGTCTGTATCTAACTGTAACAACTTCTACCCTTATGTAAGCCAGTAAATACAGGCATACATTGATGAAACTACTGCTAGATTTCCTGTGAATAAACTACCTAAGAACTGCTCTGTATTTGCAAAAGAAGCACTTGAGAAATAGAGTCCTTCACCTATTTGTAGCATGCCGCATGTTCAGGAAGGACAAAATTTGATACCATCACTACCTGCTAACTCTCAGTAGTTGAAATACGGAAAAAAAAATGTTGCTGTGATTGCAGTAAAAGTTTGAAAAACTGGAAGTTTGATAAGTTTTGCCTGGCTGAAAAAGTGTCTGACAGACAGCTTGTAAAACCATTAGTGAGTTGGCCAGCGTCCTACTTGTTTACTGATTCACAGCTTGTTTAACTTCTTGTATACTCCCAGCCCGATACACCTAATCAACTACACAGTCATTTAATTGCACTACAAATCAGTTTACCCAACCAATACTTGATATTTAAACTCATCAAGTTTAGCATATCTGACAAATCTCTGCTATGGTATGCCAAGACCAAAAATTACCCTGTCAAGCAAAGCTTTCTG
>PPHD01014414.1:0-16712 GCA_002909625.1 Bambusicola thoracicus
AACAAACACAAAACAAGAAGTCCAAACCTCTCAAAGCCCTACAAGCATGATACCAAATTACAAAAGAAATGTGAAGTAAGAATGAATATGTTTCCCACCAAAGACGAGCAGAGTCGTAGTATCTCAGCTGGTGTCAGTGGTAGACTCAAATGCAGATGGGCAGAGAAAGGTGGTCAACAACCACACTGCCTGAGTTACAAGTGGATAAACTTATTCCTCTACATTCATGTTTGTGAAACTATCAACTTTAAATGAGCATAGCTGCACTGACAATGGCTGAACTGAGCCTGTTTTTTTTTCAGCTAAATATAATCAAAGCTAAGACTGTGCTCTGAGAAACAGGTATTTGCCACAAAGGTTTGGCATATTTCATTACTTTGTGATTGTTTTTTTTTCTTTCTTTTTGTTTTGTTTTGTTTTTTTTTATTTATTTTTTTTTCTGTTGCTTTCAAAGATCTCTTAACAGAGCTTCCTTTGACACTGTATCTGCTCTTTTAAACTTGGATGATCAGTACTTCTAAGAGTGTTTGGGAAGCTGTGGAACTGAAGCTGGGTGGCAAGAAGAACCGAGAGAGAAGTCAAACGTTTCTGTAGGAGGATATTAGAATTAAGAAAATATTAAGAGAAAAAGGTCAGAATTTGCTCACCAGTACAAAATTCAGGACAAACACATTCTGTAGTTGAGCACCTTAAATTTGACTGTCATAAAGGCAGCAGTATGTATGAGCATTTTTGCTTCAAAATCTAAGAATCTTTGGGAAATATTTGACCATTTCTTCAAATAGCTTTCTTTTTCATTTCTATCATGTGAACGGTTATCACTAGATGATCCTTGTAACGTTTGGTAAAATGAAGATATTAAAATGAACATGTTTTTCTTGCAATCAGAAGTGGTTTCTTTCTTTACACACTTTGAGCTATTTATTGTGAATGCTCAGGGCTCCTTTTAATAAGCATTCCAGACTGCAAAACTGTACTGTGGCCGTTCTGTTACACTGAAATGACTCAGTGTCAGTGATTAAGGAGAGATGCAGAAAACTCTCGTTTGATCTTTTAATTCCAGGATACAAAGTACGTTTTCTCTCCCTGGTGACCTGCTCTCTGTGGCTTATCTATGAGCTCACATAGGTTCAAATATTTAAATGTTAGGAGGCAAGTTAAGAACACGTTTCCAATTAGGGTGAAGCCTCAGAAGTCTCAGTCTGGGCTTCCTCATGAAAATAATTATGCCAAATGATTTTTGTGTATTTATTTTGATGATCACATACAGTGATCCCTTCCCTCATATGCTTTATGATAAGATTATCTGTAAGTCTAGTGATCTGTTTATTTTAGGAAGTCTGATCAACTCTTTCCTTGGCAAAGAAAATAACCTTGATATACATTCTTTATTAACTGTATTTTGCTTTTAAAAAATATATAACATCAGCCTTTTCTCTAGTATTATACATCACTCTGGACTTTAGTAACTAATTAACTACAGTTGTGTCTCAGTCTGGTGGGGTACAATTTTTGGAAGAAAAGAGGATCTAAAAGGAGAATGTAACATCACTTGTTTATATGCTAAGCAGAACAGTATTTGAAAACTTTTGGATATGTATTAATGTTAGCTGTAAGGAGAAAAGCAGAGCTGAATAACGGTGTTAGAGCACAAACGCCAACTTTGGTGTTATAAGTCCAGCACTAAGCCAGGGAATAAAAAAATAAAGTAGAATTTGGTACGTAGATGGACATGTCATGGAGCGTTATAGCACAAAGGCCTCATCTGAGGTTATGCAGCAGTTTGTTTATTACTGGGGTCATTGAATAATGCATGAGATATTCCTCCTTTGGCTGATGAACTTCATTCATGATTGCTGTTCTAGTTCCTATAGGCCCTCAATAGTCCTTCCTCAGTGCTTACATCAAACATTCTGAATGTCATCTTGTATAAGTATTCCGAAATATTTAAGCATTACTGCTCATTACTGAAATTTTGCTGAGATTTGGCAAGTGTTTTGCTGCACTTTCCATATTTTCCTCTGAAGTTTTTATCATCCCAATCAATTCAGAGTAGGACATTACGTTCATATCTAATAAGGCTGTAAGCAAGCATTTATTTCCTTTCTAATTTCCTATTAATTACAGAGCAGGTAGTGCATTTTAAGTCAGCTATTAATTCATTTACATTGGCTGTTTTTTTAATTACCTATTAAGTACCTGTACTCATTTGAAAGATTTACATGGAATTGTCGCCAAAAATGTCTAGTGCAGCAGTATCAGATTTTTTGTCCACCTGACTTCTGTATTATTTCCTTCCAATATTTATCATGGTTACTTTTCTTTCACTTAGCCAGCCTTTTAGCAGCTTAGGTCTAAAAGCATTTAACCAATTGTTCTACATAATTATCTTCCTCTATTTCCCTACCTGATGTTTTTCTAATATAAATTTAAAAATACAGATGTTGGTCAGGCACTACCTACAGTGAATAGTTTTGTAATCTATCAAAGAGTGTACACTAAAAGTTAATATATGTTCCTGCAACTCTATGTTTTCCCATTTAATCCAGAAGAGGGATTACACTGCTATCCACTTACTGCTGTTGAGTGTTTCAAAGATCTGAAAAACAAGAGCTTGACTTGACAGAATCAACTGAACATCACATGGGAGGTTATAAGATCAGGTGAAAATAAGCAAGAAAGCTGAGAGCAGCAAATAAAGATCACAAAGCCCAGGGCTTTGACAAAAATGACCATTCCTACCAGTGTCTGTGCAAACAAAGGTGTTCCATGTCCCAGAATAGAAATCTTTCCTTGATGATGTTTTCACAAATTCTGTGAAAAATGTTGAAATATATACTCTCTCTCTGTATATGTATGAGATATATATATACTAATTATTGTCTTCAGTAACGTGATCATCTGAGTTCCAGGTGAAATTCTCTCCTCCATATTCCTTCAACCTCTTGTATATAGTGAAAATTCCCAGCCTAGTCTACAAAGACAGTCACAACATCTCTTAATACAGGAATCACCTCATTAAACTAATTTGGTCTCCAGCTTCATTGCTTACTACCAGATACTTATGTCAATAAGTTCAATAAAATATAACAGAAAAGTACAGAATGACCAGCCTGAGGAATTTTCTAAGCTGGGTTCCAAGGCTGAATTTTGTTTCACAAAATATCTTGAATTTGCAACAATTATATAATTTTAAGTCAGGAAGAAAAGGAGACATTCTTAGCTCTCAAAATGAATAGATGGTTTTCCTAATCACTGTATGCAGAATAAATGAGGTTTACCATCTCGTGATTGACTATTCATCAACAAATCACTCCGATTTTCAGAATCCAAGCTCCAAGTTACCAGATAAGAAGGTTTTGAAACAGAATACATCAGAAGATTCACTGGAAATCTATCACTGCACAATACTTGCACAAAAAGCACTTTCCAGGGGAAAAACATTCCACTGGAAAATTTCTGTCTATATCAGTAATTGGTTGATGCCCTGAAGCAGAAGTGCTTATATCTTTTTTCCCCTCCTCTAATCTTATCTAACATAGCTGTGGATGTTCTTATTATCCATACAAATGCATAATCCTTTCCGAATCCTACTAAGTCCTTATCTGTCCCACAGGATAAATTTTCTTTGTGTAAAAAATCTGATTCCTTTTAGCCTTTTTAGAATTTGTAAGTGATCTGTCTCCACTGTCCTTGTATTATGAGAAAGGGTAAATAGAAGCTTCCTTCTGCATACTGTGTACTATTTTGCATACCTCTTACACATTCTCATTTTATGAGGTTCTCCACTAGGATAACATTCTTAATCCTTTTCAACCTCATTTCACAGGGAAGCTGTTTGTTTAAATAGGACCTTTTTTCCATGAAGAAGGTAATAAAACTATGAGATCTGCAATACACCATTTGATTCAACAGAGCTTTAATTTTACAGAAGTATAATTCTATTGAAATCAGCATCTCCTAATCTGTAAGGTTTGTTTCTGTTCCAACTGCATCTATAGTAGCATGCTATCATTTTCAGTCTTCTTCCGTATATTAGTTCAGATTTTTTTGTCCTTTTTTTCAGACCTGTTCTGTGCACTGGGCATATGGCTTCCTGCAACTACCCACAGTTCTCAAAAATGTTGTTCCTTTGTTCCGAATCATTTGGACCCCAAGACCATGCACAAACAGAAAAGCTCTTGGAGAGACAGTTCTTAGGCTGATTTCTCTGGTTAAGATGGTCTTGGCAAGGAACGGAAGATGGATAGGAGAGGAGTGAGAGGCTACATGTGGCTGTTTAAGACATGTAAATGGCTGCATCGCTCGTATTCTGTAACGCTTTTGCACTAACAGTTGAATCTTAATAATAGACCAAGTTACATTTTATTTTGATGTTGTCCAGAGCCCTCATCATGCATAAGGTGCACTTAGCACAGATGTCTCAGCTACATAAAGCTGGTAACATAAGCAGCATGAATAAAAGGAAAATTATTAACTCTGCTCTACAGATGAGGCAATGAAGCACAGGAAGAATTAATGCTTTGTCCATAGACTCATAAGACACTATGAAGGTGGAAACTGAATCTAAATTTCCTAAGTCAGAGTCTGGAATTTAAAGCACAAGCCACTACTCTTCCTTATTCCTTAGTGAGACACACACACAAGCAAGTTAAAAGAAACAATCTCCCTTACTTTTCCTGTACATTCTTTCATCTCCTATTCCATCTATTCTTATTGATATTTATTTTTCTATTTTTTTAAAATTATCTGTCTTTTTCAAACTTGGTATCTTTAGAGGTTTGGTACACTAGAGAGGTAGATGCTTAACACAGAGAAAATTCACTCATAATGACAAGCAAACCCTCAGGAAGGCAAAAAGCTTGTATGCACATTCTGGCTTTTGAATAGTAATTAATGAACATGCATGAGGCTTTTCAGTAATGCTCAGCTCCACAAAAGATGCAGAAGCTACAGAGATAAGGCAGCTCTTTTTCAGCCAACACCACTGATAATTAAGTGACCTTGTCAGAAATTATAGATGTTTTCCAATTCAGCAGAGAATGTTTGAGGAGTAGAAAGAAAAGATAAAATTGCCTTTATATGTCAGTTCAGCTGTAAAAAATGCTGGCTTAAGATAGAAGAAGAAATGACACCTAAATCTTTAGTTTTCAGAAGCCTGTATATAAGAGAACTGCTATGACAAAAATTTGAAGCACACCTTTGTGCATTTGTGAATTTTTATAAATGGAAATCAAGTAAATGGAAGGCTTTGGGCTGCTTATTTAACAGCTATCCTATAGGAGTATTAACATGATTTGACTTGAGAAAAATGTATTTCAGGCAAAAGAAATGTTTGTGTCATCATCACTATGTAGAGGATAGAGAAATGAAAAAGAATAATATAAATAGCAGGAAGCAATTTCATACTGTTAGATGGGAAAAAAACACCTGATGACTGCAATTAATTCATTACCATGTTACAAATTATAGAGCTTTGTGGCTGAACATTCTAATGATTAAGTAGGGCAGTACATGATAAAGTGCAGCAGAGTGGTTATTTTTGACTCTCATATCATCAATTTGAATTCTTTGTTGCTGTGAGTAAGCAACTGTATTCTGTGCACTGAAATTTCCTCTACTGAAAAGTAAACCTTCCTTATGTACTCACAAAACCTTTGTGAATTTGATGGAGGAGGAAACCAGGCAGATACAGATAGCACTTTCCTATTCTCGGGATGAAGCTAGGAATTGTATTTGTTTCAGGGATAATTCTTAAACATTACTTTTGCTAAACTCTCACTGTGTAAGCAATTTGAATGAGCATTGCTCTGGCCATCCTTTGCTCTGGTCCCAGATACAACTAGATGTGTTCACTGTAAGTTGCTTGTCAGAGTATTCAAGTTTCACATTCATGTGAAAATCCCATATTCCCTGCTGTGCTGAGATCATCTTTGTACATGATTAATAACAAAGAGTCATAGGTCCTTTTAGTTGTGATGAACCAACAGTAGTTCCACTGTTGGTCAGTAAAATCTAGGACAACTGCTCCAAAGGATTTTCTCATCAGCACATGCTCTGGCTATTCACTTGCAGCAGGGCCAGGTTGGAAACAAGGTTATGAGCCACAGCTCTGCACCACCAGAAAGCTCCCCTCTTTTGATACAATTCTCAGCCATTCCAGCTGAACTGAACAGTGCTCTCTTTTGCAAACAAGCAATAGATACACCAAAAAACACTGGACATGGAGTACCCCTTAACAGCAGCCCTCTGCCTCATTAGCAGTTACTGGACCATGGTCTACGGACCATCAATGAGATCTTCTGCACCAAAGGACAGAATTTATCCTCTGCTTTTAAAACATACAGCCAGTTCCCAGCATCTTCACTAATCTGGTTGTATGATCTCTCTTGATGGTGCCAAGTTCTAGAAATAACAGAATATTGATATATTCATAGGGACATATTCCTGTTAAAATATTTAAATGTTTAATTTGAGAAGATGGACATTGGGAACATTACCCAGATGACTCTTATCTTTACAGTAATAGAGTTCTGGATAGTTTACTCTATTCTATTTAAGCATAAAGGAAAATGTGCATTATTTTATACATTCGTTGCTGTACAAGCTCTGCCATCTGAAAGTCCTCCTCGAGAATCAGAAACATTAACTGTCAGTCTTAAAAAACTTTCCAAACTCTCATTCATATTTTCACATGCACATTCACAGTTTATAACTACAACCTCTACATTTAACTATTACTTCTCTAAATGCATACATTTTTATTTTATTTTCAAAACCTAGTCTTTCAGATTGTGGAGCTGATGACACTCACTGCAGTGAAGCAGACCACAATTATCCACTTATAAAAACAACAACAAAAACACAACTCACAGCCTGTAATAAATATGGAAGATGCAGAAGTTGTGATGATTTTTCAGCTCTCTGGAGTGTATCTGAGAAAAGCAATGAACTCAACAGAAAGGTCAGCGTGTAACACATGGCAGATAAGAACATGAAAGAGGCAAAACACTGCGCAGCCCAGCACAAGATAGTTTAACCAGTGCCAAGCAGAAAGTTCCTTGCATCCCACAAGCCCCACTGGTGTGTGTGTTCCACTGCTATGCTGCCCTTTTTGGAACAAGATACTCCTGTCTCCTGTTCTGCTCATCCCACAAACCCCCGCAGTCACTCCTGCAGCCTACTCACTTTGTATCTGTATTTATGTTCCTAATTATTTTTGCCTAAGTGCATTACCCTAAGCTTAAGATATATATTAATAATACATGTACTTGCATTCTCTTTGATGAGAGTTCACTGTATTTTATTAGAAGTATTTTGCACCCTATATGGAATAAGAGATTTTTCCACTTCCTGAACTTCACTGTCTGAACTAATCTTTTCCCAATAATAAAAGTGATTTTTGTTTTACCTATACAATGCACCAACCAGCCAGATTTTACATGTGTGCCATGATCAAGTATCTATGAAAAACAGAAGACATCTCTGGGTTCCCTATTTACTAAAATAGTAGTTTAATTCATAATGTAATTGTGATGTTTACTCATAAATTCTCAGAGAGAAATCATATACTCCAGAAGCGTCATAATGTCAAGTCTACTTATTAATATAATGATTACGTCTCCTCTTTACATAAAAATCTTACTTTGACTTTAGCTTATCATACTGTGACAGGCTTCTCTAGAATAATAAAGTGTTACCACTTAAAAGTTACCCGCGTGCTACTCCAAAGTCCTTGCAGCTGCTGCCTGCTTATTTCCCATGCATGTCTCAGTAACTCAGCAGCGGGTCTAAGGGAATTACGTGCGGCATGGAGCCCTGCACTGTGTTCCAGCCTGCCACCAGCAATTCCCAGCTCACTACTGTGCCAAAGGTCTCTTCAATATTATTTGGAAAAGATAAAACATAAAAGTAAAACATAAAAAAGTCATATCCTGCAAAATGTTGAAGGGAAGTGATTCATTGGTAATGGTGGTAGTTGCATTTCCTAAAATATGATGGCTGTAAAACATACCTGGCAAATTAATAATAGTATGAATTTTAAATTGTGCACCATGTCTCTGTGAGATTAAATCAGTGTGGCATAATTAACACTGTTCCCTCCTAAATAAAGCTCTTCTGTGCTGTCTGAAATTTTTAATACACTTCAGCCTGGATCGAATTATTATTATTTTTGGCAACAGGTATTAGATGGTAGAGAAGAAAGTCACTCATGACTTTTTAGCTTACAGAACTACTTCAGGCCTTTTGTTTTTTAAAGAACTCTGCACACTGCATCTTACACAATAAGCAGCAAAGCATAACGGAAGTAATACTGGTTTATGCTAGCTGGATGTTTTCATAAAGAAAAAAATTCCAAAAACAATTTGTGTTGGGATTGTTTTGTTCTGTTTTGTTTTCAGGCTATAGTTCAAAAGAAACAGAATTTCATTATTTAACCATGCAAACTGTCAGGCAGCATGTGTGCTGCTGGTACTCAGCATATTTGGGATACTCTTATTAGATTCTGAGCATTTGCTCCAAAATATTATTAACAGCCAGGTTCTAACACACAGCAGTTGTGTTGTGAATATTTTATCCCTCGTGTGACACAGACAAGAGTGAGGAGAAATGCTGATATACGTCTCTAACAGACACATCTTTGTTCCATAATACCTCAATGTGGATTTGCTGTCTGGATTTTATAGGTTCTATATAAGCAAACTAGGAGAAGTCTTAAGAGCAGAGGAGCCGGGCTCAGAAATTCTAGTTAACTGTTTAATCTCTGCTTCAATTGCAGTAGAACTTCTAGTTAACTGTAATACCACTGAGCCAGAGACATGAGGAAAAGGTTACTGCCCTTCAGCACTCAGTAGCGACCCTCCTGGTCCGCAGGGATTGAAGCCTGTATGAATCACTTCATTCACTTCTGAAAATTAACCAGACTGTCTCAGAGCACCTATTTAAATGAACTAAACTAAAACCTCACAAACCTTTGCTAACATAATGGAAAGAGTAAACTTCCACGTGGCAAGTAAAAAGCAAACTTCAGGCATTTCTCTCTTCCGTGTTTGCAGCCAGACTCAAAAGAAGTTGTTTTACTTTCACAATTTTGTGTATGTTTTCACATACAAGGTTTAAAACAGGCAAAAGTCTAAAACACTGACCAGGCAGCTAGTTACACACTTGATATGCTGACAGTCAAAGTTAACTTGCTGCTTAACTGAATACCGAATGAGCAACTTTTGTATTGATGGCACTAAAAGTTCTTACACTTAGCATCAGACACTGTGAACTGGCTATGCAGTTAGTGTGGATAACAATGAAATGTGCACTTTCTGTCATTCTTGATTATTCTTGATCAGATCCAAAGTGTAATTTAGAAAATATCTATTTCAGTGAACATTCATTACTTATTCTACCATAAATAAGGTAAAGTTGAAAAGAAGAGTAAAATTTGATTTTATACAAAATTTGGGAGTTAGGTACACTTAGCATTTTTCACATTCACTGCTGAGTTTAATTTGAGCTTAGGTCTCTGTTTTGCACAAGTTAATATTTGCCAAAGTAAACAAAGTTAACATCAGAACTGTTAAGAAATATTATTTATCAACATGTGTGGTTAAGAGGAATTCACGATTACCATCAGTTCAGAAATTCAAGGCTCACTATGACAACTATTTTCTGTGGGTAGCTCCTGCAATTAAAACATGTAAATTCCTAGTTCAGTTTCCACTGGTGTGAGCAGTGGACAATTTTCACAGTGTAAACAAGGATTGTGGAAACTGCACCGAATAGAACTTCAGCAGCAATTAGTGCCTATTAGAGATGGCTGGAAACTCTCCAGCAAAACACAGAATTACTCAAAATTCAAAGTATTTTTGCATTCATTAAGAATGTAGGGTGGAGCCACTCTTTCCACAATGAAGCAACCAAAATTTGTTAATAGAAAACGAATTTATTTTCTTGCATATGTAACCATTTGAGATTACGAGTGACCCACTGTGCAGAACATCCAAAATCCCACGCCATTGGCTTTAATCTAGAGTGAAACAGCTTGTCAAAATTTCAAGAAAATACAACTTCTGTGCAGTAAAGTGGAAATCTGACAAATACTTTTGTTTCAATATTGAAATCCTCCCTACAGAATTAGGTAATTATGCTCAGCTTCTCTGGATGGTTTTACACAGCTATGGGAGAGGTCTTACAGTCACTTCCTTGTTATCATATATAGTTCTGCTTTTCCCATGCATTAGAATGAAAAATTTATCAACCATTAGTACATTTTTCACATTAATTACATTTTACAGTAGCCAGAACAATGAACACCACTTCTCAGTCCCATGTTCCATTTATACTGTACCATTACCACTGGATGGCATTAGTTAGTTGTGCTACAGGATCCGATGTGAAAAGAAACAATTAAATCTATACAGCTTTTACCAATGGGTATTAAAGAATTAAAGCTTAGTAGTTACTGCAGCATTGTAAGATGATGTCTATCTAAACTGCATTTGCTTCACAGTGCTAAGCCATATTTCGTAAACAAAGGCTAATAGAGAAAGTAGTGTTGTGATGTTTACATACAGAAAGGACAAATGATCTTAAAACATCAGGAATAAGCCATGATGCAGTAATATTCCAGTTGACATTCTCCTCATATATTGACATTTCAACTACTGTTATGATAAACCTCATAACATACACGTTCAAGTCCCAACAATGGAAATGAACATAGGTCAAACCTTACTGCTGGCAACCATGCTCTGGGGCATTTCCAGAATCCCGTGGTACTTGAAATTGAGTGTTTCAAAGTAAGAGATTGCTAGGTTTCTTCCCTTTTGATAGCCCCTTTTCTTCCTCATGTTTTTTTATCCAATTGTGCATACATCATTTGGAAAGCCAGGTAGCAATAAAATTCTGGTTGTCAGCAACCAGGGACAGACATGAACAAGCAACCTACAGACAAATATCTGTCCTCTTAGAAGCTCAGCACTTCAACTGCGTAACCTCTGAACTCTTATGAGAGCCTTATTTTCTTTCAAATTGTGGAATGAAACGATATTCAAGTAGGCATCTTGTGAACTGCTCAAGTGCAGTTATCCAGAATACAGGTTACAGTAACTCAAAAAAAGAGAAAAAAAAAAAAAAAAAAAAAGGGAAAGCTGAAGAAGTAATCTCTCAGCAAGTTCCTCTAAACGTTGCAAAGCCACATTACAGTCCTGCTGTCCATAATATACATCTGGAAACCTGTGACCCGTTATACTTAAAGGGCAAATACAACAAACAGACAAACAGCAACTTATCAAGGAGAACACAAGAGTCATTCAGCTGATTATACCTATAGTTTGTTTCAGAAGTGTGGCTACATTCCTCGCCTAAAAAAACCCTTCCTGAACTTCCTTTCTTTCCTCCACACTTGTTTCACCTCACACACAAACAAGAATGAAAATACAGTAGCAAATATCTCTTCTCCTATAAGAGGATCTAAATGTAATGTATTTATGAATCACATTAATAATGGAATAAGGAACTGATGAATAAGAATGGAAGCATTTACATAGCAAAAAGAAGCAGCTTTTACTATAAATTATTAATAGCCTAATAATGACAATATGAAATAATAATTAACAAAGGCACAGCTATTATCGTCCAAACAAGAAATAGCTTGACTTAACAAAGAATCCAACATAACAGATATGCTAATCTTATTTTCCAATTTCTAGAAACGTTTTCTGTTACTTTTCAAAAACTCATTATCAAAGTCACAAGTAGGTAACTACTCAACCACTGCAATATTTTGGTTGTAAAACAATTTGATAGTTATTATAAAGTTTTTCTCATCTCTCTGTGGGAGAGCAGGATGAATTCATTTATGCAAGAGTAATTTCTTCCACAGTCATTTTGCGAGATGATTTATTTGTAAAGGGGGACAGACAATAATAAAGTCCCAGATTTAAATAGCGCCTTTCATCCCAAAGGATCCTAAAGTGCTTTAGAAGATATATCTCTACACAGGAATAACGTCACCCACCTCTGAAATGATAGATGGCCCCTGTTTAGCAGCATGCACAGAAATATTCCGTAACTGTTTAAAGCGGGCAGTGAAGAATACCAGAGCCAGCAGAAACCACAGGTGGGACTGGAACATACTTCTAACAAGCACATCAAAACTCTTCCAAGAACTGCATGTTTTCCAAGTCCCAGATCCTATTTCTACTGCTTTTGGTGTATAATTTACAGATGATCCCAAATCTGCTGGACACTCACGTTCAGTTTTTGAATTTTCTAAGGCAAAACAGTACTCATTCCTACCTGCTCAGAGTTGATATTTTCAGCAATATAATACAACTTTCTCTTCCACCCACACAGAGGAACCCACCTGCCCCATTTCAGGTGCACTTCACCTTCACACACCCCAAATTTCACATACTCAGAACATTTTTAAAAAGAAAAAATAATAAACTTAACTTTTCCTGGCAGATAACCACTGTCATAATTTCACTTTGCAATAATTTCTAAAATATTCAAAGTAATCATATGAGACAAGGAAATACAAGCATCGAAGACCCCCAACAAAAATGTCAAAAGAGTTAATTCTGAAATAGCAGTTGCCCAGCATTTTTTCAGTGATTCTCTTGGTAATAAAAAGGGGTCCTAAGTACTAGGCAGGTATAACAACATTCACAGCTTCACTCAGTCTTGTCCAAAATTAACTGCAGTCAACCAAAAGTCTTCCACTGACTTCAGTGAATATACCGTCTTGTTTTTCATTTGTAAGTCTGTTAGAAAGCAAACATTCCTTTTTAATTTTACATTTTCTATTTTATCATGCAGTGCTTGTATCTACTCTTTTGGCCAGCAGTTGCTCCATTTGCCCTCAAAGACTCATTATTAAGCACCCACAGCTGTCAACAACAGGACAGTGCCACAGATAGGACCATGTGAAGTCTGTTGATGACAGCAGTTTAAAAACACCAGCAGCTTAACTGTGGACAATTTATCCTACATTTGATATACATTTTTAACAGTGCGTAATTAGTAGGTGGTGCAGTCTTTCCAAAAGAAGAGAGTAAACAAAGATTGTGCACACAGTTTGTAAAGAATTCTGTTCCCTTAGAACAATTATTTAATTCACAAGAATTACAAAGAGGAAATTTAAGCATGGATTAATAAAAAAACAATTTCCATTATCAGTGTTTTTCAGTATGTCTGATAATCCTTTGCTTTTTAAGAGACATAACCCCTCAGGTCAATATCCAAATGGTTCGTATAACGTGTACAGGGTGTAATAAGTGGGGTTCATGATTTTCTGTTCTTCATTTAGTCATAAAGCAATCTGTTAGGTGAATCTGTTACATGTTTTTCTGCAGTACAGTTTCAGTTTACTTCACAGAATACAGCTTGTTTGGAAAAAGGAATTTTTGTTTGTTTGTTCTTTAAATATGTGCCTCTCCCCCTCCTTTTTTTTTTTTTTTTTTTTTTTTTTTTTTTTAAATCTCTGCATCTTCCAATTACAACATCCCATTCAGACCATGGTAGGGTGTGTATGAGCCCCAAAACCATACTCTACTGAGTAAACATTAACCTTGAAGTTGTACGTATGCTGCATTTTTGTCCAGGGGACTTTGTTGCTACGTGCATGTCAACATGCAGTAGAAACAAAGGAATGTTATATATCTTCAGCATAAGTTTCAAAACACATGCATTCTTGGTTTTCTGTAGCTATATCCAGTGAACAATAACTCAATTTTTCAGCCACTCCTTGCTGTTTCTAAACATGTTTTCATCCCTCAGTAAAACAAAAAACCTAGCTTCCGGACTTGTGGAGGAACAAAAATCACCTTATGCATTTTCAGGTTGACAAAGGTGAGTTTTCCTTCCACGCCTTTCTTCTACCTTTTCGTCTTGAGCACTGCATAAACTTTCATCAGCAGATGTTTTGTAAGGACCATTACTTCTATAAATATGAGCAGAATCATTCACTAAAGAGTGAAATATTCTAGTTTCCTGAAAAAATGTAATTAATCTCTACAGTATTGCTTGTCTAAAAATTTATATAATTACATTTTAAAATTATTGTATGAGTAAGTAAAGCAAGGATGTGCACAAGGTTTGTACAAGGGATTGTCAATTAAAGCCCTGTATCTGTAAGGGGAAGCTTAAAACTTACTTGCAACTGATATGTGAAGTACTATATGCATTCAAGGCCAGCTTTGAAATTTCTGGTAACTCGCTATCAATAAATGTTTAGAAATTGATATAATTCAGTCGTGATGTTCAACTGGTGGATTTTTTCCAGACAACTCATTAACAGGATGAGCAGTCTTCTGCAAGTGCATATAGATGTTTTCCTCGACAGGATTTTTTATGACACCTGATTGGCATTTATGGACAAGATTGCAACATAAATATGTAAATATAAATAAATTTATCTTTCAATTACAGTGGTACAAAATCAGAACTTCTAGGGATGTCTTTTCCAGTATCTGCATAAAGTAAGGTAGTTGTTTTCCAGCATACAAAAATACCCCGTGTTACAGCTTAGAGAGCAGATGAGAAGACTACAATATGTAACAGCAAGAGGAAAGGCTTCTTTATTACACCATTACAACTCATATCTTAGTCCTATTGGAATCTCTTGGGAAAATTCTATTTGTAAGATGGTTTAAATTGTCATGGGAGATTTAATTACCTTCATATTACAACATCTCATCAATAAAATTAGGAACTTCAGCACTAATGATTTCCTTAAAAATGTATGGACGTTGCCTTTGAAAATTGATTTAAAGTATTACTCAGTAAGATGAAATTACACAATGCCTTTACATTTAAAGCATGAGTGTTAATGTGTGTCAGCTCCAGACACTTGGTACTCAAGAGAAGAGAGAGGAATTAAGTTTTTCTTTATAATTATGATTCTCAATGAATTTCTTATGTGAAATTAAAGAATGAAATCCAAGCAGGCACAAAGAAATTTGCTATCAATCATGTAAACCACAATCACAGGTGTCTGGAATTTTCAAGCAGACAAAGCTGTTGAAGCAAAAACATTGGGGTCATTAAAAATCATGATAGCATCTTGTGGTTAATGGAGTACTACAGAAAAAGGAAATGAGCCTTGAGAAGCCGAATGCCCTTTACTCAGTCCCCAAACATTTTTTCTTCTTGTCCTTATGTTCTAAATTAATATCTTGTTTTCCAACCGGTGTAGCATTTCCATTACAATCACATGCCACTTTGGTTTAGCAGAGTCATTAACCACGCTATTTACATTAATTACCAGAAAACCCTTTCTTCCAATATTGCTGTTAATTCCCTTGTCTGAAACATCTTGCTATGAGGAAACATAACATGTCAGCAACATCCAGAAAATCTTATTAGTACTATTACTGCTTAACCGCTAATCAGTATACCCCAAGAGCTGCAGTCAACTATGATCTGTGTTTTCATGTTTGTACTATCCGGTTTTCAGTTAACTGCATGGAATTTGTTGGGAAAAAAGAGCACAGGACGCTCTATAAGGAAAATAAATTAGAGTCAACTATGAGATGGAATGAGGCAAGAAGCTGGCAAGGTTTCTACAGTCTTATAGATATCTTTATGTATATATCAGCATGTGCTGAAACAGTGCATTCCTCAACAAATGCTCAATAGTAGCTGACGTTTAGGTGATGAAGGCACAGTAGATATATCAGAACTCATACAAGGTATATGATTTTCCCAGATGCTTTTTCACAATAGTCCATATTTTAGTTTGTTTTCTCACTGATAAATAACAAAGCAGTCTTCCTTGCAGTTATTCTGAAGCTGGAGAGTTTCCTCAAACAGAGCAATACAGTGATTCTCAAAACAGAACATCTCTCCAGATGAAAACCTGATTCTATGGTAAAATCAGAAGAGTTTAACATGTGATGCAAGCACCACTAGAAAACATTCATTAGCTTCTAACATTGTGTATATTCCTAGAAGGAACTGTAAAGAACAGTGCTCCAAGTTTCCAGGGTAGGCTGGTAGAGGAGCGAGGAGAGCAGCAGTGAACAAGGTGTTTCATATTTGAGTTACAAAACTGGAGTTATGACCTTTGTTATGAACTGTTTCCAGATGTTACAAGTTAGACCAATATAAGCTTTATTTCTAAAGCCTATCCTTAAATACAACTGATGTTCTAGCTCTATATTAAATTTAGACAGAATTATAAAATTGGGAGAGATTTGATTCAAATTGTAGTTCTGCTCTGCATTCAGATGCTTAAATTGTCCATCTCCATTCTGAACTCCCAAAATTCAATTTCTTATTTAGAACCTGGTATTTTTAATCCTCATCATAGGTTGATATATCTCAATGCACAAAGGCATCTGACAAATATTTTGTTCAGGGCTCAAACTCTTCTATTTCCGAAGAAAAGGGAAAGAGGCTGAACTGAGTCTTTCAAGAAGAAAATAGATGATGCATATCCCCTTAAGTTAAAATATCTGCTCAGAACTTGTAAGCAGCTCTTGTTAATCTGCCAGTTCACATGAAATTCAGCGTGGAGACCATGTGAACAGTCAAGTCAGTCTGCTGCCTTCCTCTTCAGCTGAAATCCCTCAGATGAATAGTGTTATCTCCCATCCCGTGAACCACTAGATAGCCTGGGCATCTGCACACAGGGTACTTATGCAGCCAATAGAAATGGAAATATCTTTTTCAGACTGATTACAGTGACATTTTTCTGAATGCTTAAATCCATG